>PVJC01001513.1:0-43542 GCA_004026665.1 Murina feae
CCTGCGCTGTCCCGCCCTGCAGCCGCTCTGTGCACTTGGGAGGTCCCTCAGCCCGGCCTGTGCCCTCTCACAGTCTGGGACCCCTTGGGGGATGTCCACCTGCTGGCGTGCCTGACCAGCCTGGGTGAGGGGCTTTCAGGCTGCCCACAGCTCCCATTGACCCAACGTCCCAGCAAGGCTGGTTGGACGCAGGTTCTGCGGTTTCTCTCCTACAATTAATGCTGTTCCTTTAAGGCCTGGAGTTATCTTCTATAATTAATACACTGTTCCTTTAAGGCGGCCTTCTAACTAACGAAGCCTCCTCTGCTTCACCTCGCAACGTCTATAATGAAACAATTGTTACTTTTACTGGTTAGGCCCCGGCTGCTCTTTCCTTCAGCTCAGGAGGATTCTATGATTGTTACATTGTTTCAAAGGTGTGTTTCGCTAGAGCCAGTTTAATCGGAGCTGAGCTGAGCAGCGCAGCTTCACTTTCGCTCCTGCCGCAATGGAAACTGCCCTTTACTCAGGTCCGGGAGTGGCGGCCGCCATGTTGGCTGGGCTAATTTGCATACAACCGCTCTGATTGGCTGGTGGGCGTGGCTTACCTGTCTCGGAGAAACGGTTAATTTTACTATTTCGCTTTTATTAGTTTAGACTAGAGGCCCAGTGCACAAAATTTGTGCACGGGGGTGGGGTGGGGTTGGGGAGGGGAGAGGTGGCCCTCATCCCAGCCTGTACCCTCTCCAATCTGGGACCCCTCGGGATGTCCGACTGCTGATTTAGGCCTGATCCCTGTGGCAGTCAGACATCCCCCTCACAATCTGAGACAGCTGGCTGCCAGTCGCTTGCTAGCCTGCCTGCCTGATTGCCTGATTGCCCCTAACTGCTTCTGCCTGCCAGCCTGATCACCCCCTAACCACTCCCCTGCCAGCCTGATCAATGCCTGATTGCTCCCCTGCCAGCCCAGTCACTCCCAATTGCCCTCCCCTGCTGGCCCAGTCACCCCCAACTGCCCTTCCCTGCAGGCCTGGTCCTCCCCCCCAACTGCCCTCCCCTGCTGGCCTGATCGCCCCTAACTGCCCTCCCTTGCTGGCCTGATCGCCCACAACTGCCCTCCCCTGCCAGCCATCTTGTGGCAGCCATCTTTGACCACATGGGGGAAGCCATCTTGTGCCAGGACATGATGGTCAATTTGCATTACCTATTTATTATATAGGATGTCAGTAAACTATTGAGAAAAAAATTATTTTAGGAGTAGACTAGGCATGTATTTTAGAAACTCAGAATTTTCTATTGTATCCCAGTATTCATGCAGCTGCTAACATGAAAAGTGTCAACAACAAATATTCAAGAATCTCAAAAATAAAGTTTTCAAGTAAAACCAGAACATTTCCACAGATAATATATGATGACAGATTTTTGAATATACGGATTCTTAGGAAAAAACTAGAGATTTGTTAAGCTTTCAAAAATAAAATGGTAAAATTTCACAGAGGGGGACATATATAAAAGAGGACTTGACTAAAACGAAATGTGCATTTCTGTGTGGAAATAATTAATATTGTTAAGCACAAATCAAGTGGAAGTTTCAATGCTGTTATTTTTGGAGTTTATTAAAATGCTGCTAAACGTCATTTGCAAGGAAAAAACTTTGGGAAATTAGCCCATTTTCTGCACTTTATATTTCATTGCAAAAAGTATGTATCTTTTAAATTTAAAAACAATTATATTTTATTTTCATGAAAATAATGTGTATAGCAGTGATTTTCAATTCATCTCATGGCACACTAGTTACTAAAATATAAAATATAATTACTAAAATACATAAAGTATATTATTTTTTGCTGATTTGAAAAAAACAAAGGTATAATTTTGATTTATTCACACTGGATGGCTATTAATGTGTTGGCTGTTGTCATATTTTTATTTGACAATTTAAAGGAAAAGAGGTCAGATATTGCATGTTTTAAAAAATCTGGTGGCACACTGCTTGAAAATTGCTGGTATATAGAATTGAATTGTTCTAGAAATTTTACAAGGGGTGGACAAAGCACTCTTCTCTCTGCGCATGGGCCTGCATAGTAAAGGTCCTGAGACAAAGCTGCCAGGAGCTCCTGACTTCCATCCCACTCTGTCTTGTTCAGGATGCCGGCAGCCAGCAGATCGGGTTTCTGCTGGGCAGCTGTGGTGTCACCCTGGCCCTGACCACGGACGCTTGTCAGAAAGGCCTACCTAAAGCACAGACTGGAGAGGTGGCAACTTTCAAAGGTGGGCCTCTGAGGGGAAGGGGAGTCAGCATTCTGAGTTAAACTATGTCCTCCAGTATACTTTAAACTTACAGAGTCTGAAGTTGAATCTCGCTTTTCACCTGGTTCAGGGTCTCTGCTGCTTAATAATAATTAAGTAAGAATTAAATGAGACTGAGGTATTTGCTCCTTGGGCTCTCCGGAGCAAGAGCTGCATGTTCAATGGCTAGGCCTTGAGTGTGGGGAGCAGAGACCCTCTGACATTCACCTGTGCCATGTTTCCTGGCTGTACCCTCACAGGTTGGCCCCCTCTCACCTGGTTGGTAATTGATGGGAAGCATCTGACTAAGCCCCCCAAGGATTGGCACCCGTTGGCCCAGAATGAAGGAGCTGGGACCGCCTACATTGAGGTGATGACTTCTTCTAACACAGTATGCTAAAGCAGGCCCCACAGGTTAGGTCTTATTTTCATATGAGTTTGAGCTACTGAATTTTTTTTAGTTTATAGGCTAAAAGTTATGTTGAATTGTCATATGGAAACTTTCTCAGACCCTTTCAGTTTTACTTTTACCTAATCCCCCTCACTGGCTACCCTGGGTATGCAGACAATTATGAGGGAACTCGCATGCACTGTTGCCCTTAGCACCTGCCCAGGATGAGTCCTGACTTCATCTGAGGGTGTCACCCCAAGGGTCAGAGCATAAAATGCTCTTCAGTCTGATGGGCTGGTTAGTGACGGAGAGACAGCTGATAGCTTCTTCTCTCTAAAATCCACCGGTCTCCATTCTCTCTGCTGTGGCCTCCAGAAACATCACATAATTGAATTTTTTTCTTGAAATCTTTCAGTATAAAACCAGCAAAGAAGGCAGCACAGTGGGGGTGACGGTGTCCCATGCATCTCTGCTAGCACAATGTCGGGCTCTGACCCAGGCGTGTGGCTACTTGGAAGGTAAGGGCATGTGGGGCAGCTCTTCCAGCTGTGCACAGGGCAACAGGGAACGTCGCTGCAGATGTCAGGTCCAGTCCTATACAGGACCTGCCCTCTAATCCGGTGTTCCAGGTGCCACATGCTCAGGGCTCTGCTTGTACTAGTGGGCCCTTTCCAATGAACTTATGTGTATAATTTTCTGGAGTGTGAAATCCATATCCCACCAGTTCATCAATGCCCAGTTGGCTGGTTCAACCTGCAACAGAACTGAGGGGCAGTGCATTTTACATTTTAAAAATACGGAAAACCATGTTATTGGCACTCACTTTTCCATTGCTATTTTATATGCCTATGGTTTGGCCTTAAGCTGTCCTTCATACAGATATGCAGATGGAATGGTATGGTCATAGGTTGGCTCTTGGTAGTGCCACGTGTACTGATAAATATTAGATATTTAACTTAGAGAACTATTATTCCAAAAACTATCAAAATGTATACATGGAAGTTTGTTTTTGCATTGCAATACTTGAACAAAACTAAAAAGTAAATTGAGTGGTATGTTTAAATATCTACACTATGGGTGTTTAAATGTAAGGGATAGTGTAGAGCATAGCTGAAGATTTTAGTAGAAATTTGGAAGAGGATTTTTAAATATGTTCAAGGGCCTGGATAATTTTTAAAGAAATTAGACCTATCAGTCAAGTCCCATGATTTCTTCTTCAGACCCAGTGCTGACCTTACATATGTCACCTATATTTGGATTCTCAGCTGACCAGGGAACCTGTACAGCTTATTCAGAATGCAGCAGTGTCCTGGCACACAAACCCAGCTCCCTGTAATCACCAGGGGTGTTTCTCCTGTGGGGCGCACTAGATCTTGCTGTAGCTTTAGGTGAGGGACCAGATTTGCTTCTAGCCCCAGGCTCTGTTCCCCGCCCGTTGGATCCAGGTCCCTCAGAGGATGCTCTGAGTACAGGCATATGCTGGGAAGCCTGGGGACTCCTGTTCACTCCTGCTTCCTAGTACCTACCAGTCATACCCTCTGGAGGGGAAAATGGGCAGGAGAGAATGAGCACGTTTCTAAGGGGAAGTGTCATGAGCAGCCTGGGATATTTTTTGAAGATGCAGGATAATGGCCTTGGGTGTGAGAAATGGGGGAACCGGGTATAAAATTGAGAAGAGCACCCATGACAGTCTGACTGAAATGTGTAACAGCCTCACTCAGCCTCTTAACTAGAGATTGTTGCTTTGTTTTCAGATTGATGATCAGCATAGTTCTCTGTTGTAATCCAGAATTGTTTGACCTACTGTTGTTTTTCCAGTAATTTAAGTAGATAACCAAGATTATTGGTAAATTAGTGCATGGTATTTGGAAATGCTGTATGTTTCCTAAAACTCTTATATGCTGATAATATGCTCATCTCAGAGTTTCTCTAAAAGTGCATGTGACTTGTGTAGAGGTTCACTCAGCAGTTTAACCATCTTTGTCCACTTTCAGCTGAAACACTAACAAATGTGCTGGATTTCAAAAGGGATGCTGGTCTGTGGCATGGAGTGTTAACAGTGAGTGTTGATGCTAAGTGATCTAATTGTTGGAACGAGGGATTTCTAATGTTTCATATCAATACATGACCCCAAACCCTAATTTTTACGTGATATAATTAATCCTTAGTTCTGCTGATTCATTTGACCAGTATATCTGAACTGAAATAGTGTTGTGAGCACTGGTGTTACTTTTGTCACTTTGGCGTGGTGTAGAGCTCTGCAGTTTGGGTGCGGAGTGAGGCCTGCCCTGAGCACCTGTGTCTTTCACAGAGTGTTATGAACAAGATGCATGTGATCAGCATCCCATATGCACTAATGAAGGTGAACCCGCTCTCCTGGATTCAGAAAGTATGTTTGTATAAAGGTAAGGGAATTAGCATCGTTTCTTGATTCATCCTGCACTAAAGAAGTCTCTTTGAGTTAATCTTTGGTGATTAAGAAAAAAATAAAGCCAACGTGCAAAACTGTAGATGTGGGCTGAGGAGCCCTGATGACCAGCATGTGCCATGACCAGGTCTGAGGCTTGTCTGTGGTGGTCCTGACTCACCAGTGCTGGCTGTAAGCTGTTGTGGCGTGTGTGCAAAGCCTGGCCACCCCGGGTGGAGAATTGTTCAGTGACAACTCTTTTCTGCAAGGACCATCGGCCCCTAATGTTATTCTCTTGAAATTTCCTTACAATCACATCAACTCCTAGTATTTGAGATGACTTTAATATGAAGTTAGGGCTTTTCAAGCCACCAGCAGCAAAGCTGTTTATTCAGATGAAGCCATCCACAAATGATGGGGCTGCCCATGAGACCTTGCCTTATCCTCCACCTTCAGGCAGTCACCCGTGCAGTCACTCCAGGCACTTCTGTGGCTCTGCTCTGGGGGAGCTTGAGGGCACCTATCTTCTGAGCCTGGGCCTAGGGTCTTTGTTAAAACTGACTAATCCTGGGTACCCTCTTTACTCGTCTGCCTGTGCTGACAGTACTGCCAATTATTGAATGTGGACAGGAAGCGTGTGCTCTGACGTGGTGTCGTCAGGGCAGCCTAGAGGGAGTAGCTGTCTCTGTTTATCGTGTTTTACTGAAGAAGGTTGAAGCTAGTTTCAGGGTTGGTGGTTACTCCCCCTGCCCAGCATGGCTAGGGTTGAGGGCTGAGTCTATCTGCCCACAGCCCTCGTATCTCTGAGGCTTCTTTGGCCACAGTTGCATGCCTAAGCAGCTTGGGGGAGGGTTGGATGAGGCAGAATAGGCATGTGGAAAGATGTGGAAAGAATAAGATAGAGCTTCTGAGAGAAATCAAAGTGGAAAATGGATCTGAGTTTATGTTTGATTTTAAGTAAAATAGGTTAGGGTGAGTTAAACTACGAATGAGAGATAGCTGCAGAGTACGTGTGGTCTGAAACATAGAATGCGTGTCTGTGGTCCTACGTGTGTACTGCACTGGCAGCAAGCACTGCATGTGGGTCAGTCTGATGTGGGAGTGCCACCTTTACATCTGTGTCCCCTTGCAGCCCAGACAGCGCTGGTGAAGTCCCGTGACATGCACTGGTCTCTCCTGGCTCAGCGAGGTCAGCGGGATGTCAGCCTCAGCTCACTGCGTATGCTGATCGTGGCTGACGGTGCTAACCCATGTGAGTAACCCCCTGACCAGGGCTGGAGCCTGGTGTTCCCAGAACAATGAAAGTGAGTGTATTGTAACTGTCTCTAACATGTCACTTCTTGTTGGTGACCCATTGTTATATCTCATGCATGTTTTTTGGCCACTAAATTTGGAAGTGATTTAAATAGAGTTGAGAGAAGGTACATGCCTAAAAGAGTCATATTTCTACTTGGCTGGCATGACTCTGAGCGTTGACCTGTGAAAAGGGAGTTTGCAGTTTAATTCCCTGTCAGGGCACATGCCCAGGTTGTGGGCTTGATCCCCAGTCGGGGGGCGGGGGTGGGGAGGCGAGGGGTGTTGGAGTTAGCTCATCAGTGATTCTCTCTCATCATTGATGTTTCTGTCTCTGCCTCTCCCTTCTTCTCTGAGATCCATAAAAAATTATATATATTTTTAAAAGAGTCATATTTCTTAAACATTGACCAGAACATAGATACAGGTTGGAAGCCTCATGAAGCTCCTGCCCTTTGGCCTTGTATCTCGACCCCACTGTCTCAGCCACCCCACGTCCTCCCAGTGAGAACTCCCCTAGTGTGCTGCTACACATCCCAGACTCTGCAGGACCTGAGTGTGGCTGCTTGTTGGGGGCTATCCAGGGCCTATCACAAGGTGTCTTCTGGGGAGCCTCAGTGGAACGTTGCAGCACAGAGCCATTGACCAGAGTCTGGTGTATGATCTAGTCTGCTGTCCAGTGAGGCCCTAACACCCCTGCATTCCTGTGCTCCTGGGTATCTTGTTGCTCGGGAGATCACTTAACCTAGCACCCCAAAGCCTCTCATTCCCTCCATCTACACCTGAGCTCAGCAGGGTCTCTACCTACATCCTGTCTCTAAAACACCTGGGTGCTGCTCACTTCTCTGCTGCTCCCCTGTACCCATCAGCCTTGCAGTTATTCTCATGTCCCACTTTCTTTCATGCAGGGTCCATATCTTCCTGTGATGCCTTCCTCAATGTCTTCCAGTCTAGAGGCCTGAGGCCAGAGGTCATCTGTCCTTGTGCCAGTTCTCCTGAGGCACTAACGGTTGCCATCCGCAGGTAACTTAATTGCTTGTGTTTTGTAGAGAGTTAATTTTTACTCTTACTCCTGAATTACCTGCAGTATCAAATCTTAATTTGTTTCTGAGCAATAGCCATCATGAAGCAGTGCCCCATCCTATGCCAGTTTCCCAAGCTGTTTGAGCACATATTAATATAGGTGCCCCAGTGCCATCCTAGGGGAGAGGTGTTCCTATGGTCTACCTTTCCTGCCTGGGTCATCTCTTGCCTGTCCTGTGCTCTTGGTCTGCAGCTGCTCTAGCACCATCCTGGTGTAGAGGACAATGGAGTTTAACTCCATTGTCAGAAAATTAGTGTCAGTTGTAGTCCTGCATCATTTATGTATGTTAATATGTCCATAAATAGTGTGTGCTTTTATGTGCAGGCATTAAGTAATCCTAAATGTTAATGATAACTTAGCATTAAAATAACATCTTTATCCTTCACAAACCATGAAGTAGTCTTTATTTCTTTGTTCTATGGTGATATCTTTTTGCTCGTCATTGTAGTTTTTCTTACTGGAAAAAATATTGACTTTTGTTTTTAGTGTTGCATTTACTGATGCTGCATGGCAAATTACTCCCAAACTTGGTGGCTTAGAACAGCAACAGTCAGTTACTATCTCTCTCATACTTGCTATGGTCAGGACTTTGGTGCTGCCTTGCAGTTGGATGCTCTCTGGATTGGGTTAGGGTTGGGGGAGCTGCAGACATGACTTCCTGTGTACAGTGTCAGAGCCTCTTCTGCTGGTCCCTGGAGTGGACTGCCCTGGGCTTCCTCACATTGTGTCATTATGCTTACCTGGCTGTACCCAAGGCTCCCAGTGAGTTTCCCAAGACAAACAGGGGAAGCTGAATTACCATTTATGACCTCCTTTGAAAGTCACTTAGCATCACTTCCACCATCATCACAAGAACACCAGATGAAGGGAGAAGTGTTGAGGCCCCAGCGTAGAGGAAAGCATGGAGTGGAAAGATGTGGCAACTTTAGGAATGCAGTCTGCCACACACAGTCCTGCAGTCCTTATCCCAGTGCTGCTGTGTCGGGGTTCGAGTATGATTCAGAGCAGAGCCTGGGGTGCAACATCGTCTTGCAGGCAAGGTAGGCAATAGGTCTCCTCTCTCTAGAACTCTAACCTTTGTCAGTTAATCTAGTTTTGTTTTCTAGGCCGCCTGACCTGGGAGGACCTCCTCCAAGAAAAGCTGTGCTTTCAATGAACGGCCTTAGTTACGGTGTGATCAGAGTTGATACTGAAGAAAAGTTGTCCGTCCTTACTGTTCAGGACGTTGGTCAGGTGATGCCTGGAGGTAAGGGATGGTGATTGATTAACATGACAAAGAGTCATACTAGCCTTAGTCATAGGCTTTGTAGGAGTGATCTGGAAGCACACAAGTAAAAGATTGCTTAAAATGGGCTTTCCATGTAAATTAGGATTTTAATTTATAACATTTTCCAGGTTTTTTTCGCTTTCTTTTATATTAAGTTTACAATTGAGCTAAAATATAAAAATGCGGTTATGTCTGTGAACCCATCTTCTAGTTCCAGTATTTGGGATAATGGTGACAACAGCTCACATTGCTGCCAGCACAGCCTTCATACTTCACATATATGGAGGAATAAACCCCAGGGCCCAGGATGTCTGAATAGCTTGATAGATTATTGCAGTAAGTCATGAAAGTAAGGTATGTTTCGGAAATTCCTATAGGTTCCAGAAAGGTCATGATGAGCTATCCTGCACATTGGGGCCTATGGGCCTGACTAACACCTAAATGGTTAGAGGCTTCCCGGCCGTCCCGGGGAAGTGCAGCAATGAGAGGGTGATGGAGCTGTCTTCCTGCTAGTCTGCAGGCGAGGCCACACAGAGTGATGCTAGTACAAAGTTTCACATGGAAAATTAAGAGCAGAGCCAGGCCCAGGAGGCCCCAGTAACAGTTGTGAGGGGGGGGAATGTGCTATTGATGCCGCTTAGTGGTGAGGCCTCATTGTAGCAGTCCCACAACTTTTCTATCTGAACCCTCCTCGCCATGCTAGCCCTTGTGTGGTTCACAGGCAGCTGTCCTGACTTACCTGGTGACTTCTAGAGGCAGGCTCTCACCTTTCAGTCAGTCATCCTTATCCCAGTGCTGCTGTATCTGGGTTGCAGGGTCTGCAGGCTGCTCAGCATCCTGGTCCTAGTGTTTTCAGGTCTGCCTCCATAGGTCGTCTGTGCGTAGGGGCATGTGCTGTTCAACTTGGTGCCAGGGCACTCCAGAGGGAGAACCCCATAGCAAGGATGTCTGACCCTGCGTGTGTGGAGAAGTTGGAACACTTAGGACAAGACTAGAAGTTCAAATTTTGTTTCTAATTATAGAAATAAAATACAATATGAAATGTATTTTTTCTTTTTATAATTTTACCATAAATATGGATTAATTGGTCCTTTGGTAATTTGAATATGAGGATGAAACATTTTACAAAGAAAAAAGATTGAGAATATTACATATTTCAGTAGTTATGAGGAGAGCCCAGTAACTCTTCAAAAGATTGGTAAAATATAGTTAGTGATTTTTTCTGAATTAAAAAACAAGGGATTTTCATAGTAATGTTCATTTTTTACTGGTAAAACATGGACCAGGATGGACTATATACACAGCTTTCCCCTAGATGTGTGAGTATGCATAGTGCTCCCCTAGGTGAGTGTGTGTGTACGGTGCTCCCCTAGGTGGGTTCTGTTAGCCAGAACAGGTGAAGATTAATTGACTTGTTGAGGGCTGGTGGTTTTTGCTTTTAGCAGATGTACAACCTCCACTGTGTTAATCCTGCTGGGTTATTTAAATTGGGGTGTCTGTCATCACGTGAGTGTCTGAGTGTGAGCTGAGGGCTACCTGCATAGCAAGATACATGAATGCCACCTCTTTTAGTGAGTGTCCTCAACATTCTCTCTGCTGAGGCTTTGACTGATATGTGCACAAACAGAATTAAATGACTGCTGCCCTCCTGTAACCTTTCCTTGCTCACATCTTTGAAGATGAGAATACATAGGAAAAAACTCAAGAAGGGCCTAAGGAAGGCCAAGGCCCAGGCTGTTTAATTCATACTGAGTGATGGCCCAGTCCATGTTCTGGTGTGTATTTTGCTCTGTTGTTGGAGGCTGTTTCTAGATGCTTGCTCTGTGGCAGGTCTGTGGGCCTGGGCCGCAGTGACCATACAGGCCAGGTCCCCTGTGCCGATGGGCAGGCAGCTGGCAGGAGCATCAGGAAGGTGTGCTGCTTAGTGAAAACAGAAAAGGAGTGATCCGGCTGGGGCCTGCGTGACAGAATGAGCCCTGGTGCAAGTGGGGTCCGTCAGGCTTTGGAGCAGGAGCAAGCCTCTGAGCAAACGTGCGAGATGGTACCTTTTAGCAGCCAGGCCAGCCGACATCTCATGTGAGTGCAGGAGAGCCATGCAGAGTCTGTGTGTCTGCTCATTGCAGGGAGATCATGCTGAACTGTTCCATCGCCTCACCTTGGTGAATTAAATGTAAAGCCACGAGCAAATAGAATGTGTATGACACCTGTCAGAAAGTTGTTGTAAGAACATACTACATGTGTGATATTTCCATAGCTATAGACATGGCAGAAATACATCCTTGTGGATGATCCACTTGTATGTATTTATGCTTTTGAGGTTGTTGTTTTTCTTTTTGTAGCTAATATATGTGTTGTGAAGATAGATGGTGCCCCGTATCTTTGTAAAACCGATGAGGTTGGAGAAATATGTGTTGACTCCAATGCTACAGGCACAGCATATTACGGACTACTTGGGATCACAAAGAATGTCTTTGAGGTTTGTACTTTATGTTGAAGTTAAGTTCTGAGAGCATCCTGGGGCACAGTGGGTAGTGATCCAACCTCCTTGGCACCTGCTCTGCTGGGCTAGCTCAAGGGAGTTGCTGCCCAGGGAAGCCAGTGCTCTATATGTTAGAGTTGTTGGGGTGTCTGAAGAGCCCAGTGAGTGCCTACTTTTCTGGACCCAGCACTGGGAGCAGTGGGAGGAGAAGAGAAAACAGGAACAAAGCCTGTGGGGGTCATGCTGTGCACAGGGGCCAGAGGAGGACCTCCTCAGCCAGCAAAGACTCTGGTCCTGGGGTAGCCTCTTTCCCTCCGGAAACATCCCTATCTGAGGAACCACACCCTGGCTGTCAGGGAGTGTGAGTGCTGAGCTCTTCCACCTGCCTGCTGACTCCTGGCTGGTTGGTTGATTATCTGTGGACCATGGTCTGACTGTTTCCTTCTCCGCTCTGTGCAGACTGTCCCAGTCACTGCGGGAGGAGTACCCGTCTCGGACAGGCCTTTCACCAGGACTGGGCTGCTGGGCTTCATCGGCCCTGTGAGTAGTCCCGCCACCAGGACCAGGGTCCTCCATGTGCTCACCTCTCAGGAGGGTATGCTGCCAGTATATAGTGGGCATCTAGAGTATACACAGGACAGATACTGTCAGCCCAAAACATCACTGGTGACTAGTTTGGGAACCCTGCCGATTGATGTCCAATGGCACTCAGAATTCTTTACAAACTTCACCCACAACTGTATTCCTATCTCTGACCTTTCTCCTGCCAACTCTGTCCCTGGATGCCCCTTTGCCCCAACCTGAGCCCACTGGTCTGTAGGGCCCCTTCATCTTAGTTGCCTTGTCCTGAGTTTCACCTGTCATCATGTAAGGGACATGGTGCTCCCATCTCCTTGTAGCAGGGCCTGACTCACAGGACCTGCTTGTGTGTCTTGAGTCCTGACCAGCTTCCTTGTCTTCAGGATAACCTGGTCTTCATTGTGGGCAAGCTGGATGGGCTGATGGTGGTTGGAGTTCGCAGACACAATGCAGATGACATCGTGGCCACTGCGCTGGCAGTGGAGCCCATGAAGTTTGTCTACAGAGGCAGGTGATGCGCTGCGGGTCCCTTTTCCCACTTAAGGTTGGAGAAGTCTGTTTACAATGGAAAAAAGCCCAATGATTTGAACAAACCAACCTAAAAATTACTGTTTATTAGAGAAACCTCAAAAGAAAAGGAGGGCACTTGCAGCATGGACAGCAGAGTTAGTGTTCTCATTGTCCCCAGAGCTCACATCGTCCCCAGAATGTCCTTTAAAACAATGCAATCTGAATGTATTATTGGCACAGGGACCAGTCCCAACACCACAGAGGGAGCCGTATGCATGACCCCACAGATGTACATTGGAACACCCAGTACCATGTTCTCTGCAGCCAGCAGAGCCAACTCCTTTTCTCCTAAGGGTTAGCAAGACATACAGAAACCCTGCCTTGCTCCTGGGATAGAATCAGTCCAACCTTCTGAATGTGTTATGCAAGACCTTAAAGATTCTCATCTCCATTGAGCAAATGAATTGACCTCTGGCCTAGCTCTGGTGGCTGGGGGAAAGGAGAGGAAGCCCTGTCCAGCTCCTGAATACCTCGTCCTGGAGAAAGCAGCCCCATCTCCGAGTGATCTACTCAGTAGGCTGTATTTAAAATTTTTATTCCTCTCAGGAAGTGCTTTTATTATTCAAACTAGGGTGCCTGCCTATGAACCTGGCCAGATCCTGCCTTTGAATATACCTTAAAAAAATCATTAGCGAATTCTGCCAAATGGTGGGTCAGCATGGGCTGCTGGCCTTGCCCCAGGAAAAGATGACGGGTGTGGGATAACTGCCCAGGAGAGACCAGGAGGGCAGTCCTATAGGTGCATGCAGCCTAGAGTGTCCCTGAACATCACTACCTGTCCTCACAGTGGAAACCAGGGACACTGCTGGAACAGGTGTCCTCGGGGTAACATCAGGGTAGCCCATACCTCTCCTAGGGTGGATTATAGAGACTGACTCTTGGCATAGCCACCAGAACCTAATGGTGCCTAAAAGTAAAGGCCCCATTCTGAGCAGGTACCCTATGATGCAGTGCCAGCCTGGGTGATAGGCTTGGGTGTGGGGTGATTGTTCTGCAGGTAGACAGTGTAGCCTGTTTGTCCGCATCAGGGAAGAGCTTGAAGACCACAACCATTTTGAAATAGAACTATAACTGATTGAATGTGTGTGTCACTGGGATATTGATAACAGGAAATGAGATCAAGAAACCATTAACAGTTGTTTACACAAAGAACATAATAGATGGAATAAATAGTAGGATAGATGCAGCTAGAGAAAGACTTGATAAGCTGGGAAGTCAAATTGAGGGACTACTCTAGAGATAAAGAAATAGAAAGTTTTAAAGAAAAATTAAAAAAGATGGGGAGAAGAAAAAAGAAGGGCTGGCATCCAGGTATCACACTTGGGAGAGGAGGAGGGAGTGATTGCAAAGTGGGAGGCTGGAGTATTCTCGACTTGGGTAGGGTCCACATGGCGGATTTGGCAATGTCTCCCCAGTGGACACAGGATCAGGCAGGGAGTACTGGGGCTGGTGCAAGAGGATGACAGTGCAGTAATGTTTTTTAAGTTTTTAAAAGGAACATTTAGCCTGGGTTTATATTTATCCAAATTGTCACTTAATTGTGCAGTTGGAATAAAAATATTCATGGGTCTATAAATTTTAGAAGTTTGGTTACCAAAAGATACTTTTTGTGAAAATACTCTCAGATGAGGTACTAAGAAATATTCAGGAAATGCTACAAGATGTATGAAAGTAAGGAAAATTTGCCCTAGCTGGTGTGGCTCAGTTGGTTAGAGCATTCTCCCATGCACCAGAAGGTGGCAGGTTCGATTCCTGATTAGGGCACATACCCAGGTTGTGAATTTGATCCCTGGTCAGGGCACGTGCAGGAGGAAACCAATCGATGTTTCTCCCTTTCTCTCCCCTTACTTCCTCTCTCTAAAATCAATTAAAAAATAAAGTAAGGAAAATTTAATACTGGGTAAAGTTTATTGTGTAAAAAACTATGTGTGTATGTGCACACGCACACATGTACACGTATGCACACTAGTCAAAGGAGAGAATGAGAAGTTATGTCCATAAAGGCCCAAAATTAGAACCTTAGACATGCATGGTGGTTTGATGGGGAGACCAGCATCTTGCTTTAAAAGAAAAAGGTATATAATCTCAAGTTTAAAAGAAGAAAAAGGCGATACAAAGAAACCATGTTTAAATTCGTAAAGTAAGATGGGAGAAACAGGTCCAGTAAAGATAAGCAGATTAATTCAGTGAGAGATAGATTTATTCTGTTGGATGAAAAATATAACTCATAGAACTTATAGATAAAGATTTTTGACAAAGAATTTATCATGCTATTAACATCACAATTAAGGGAAAACATGGTGGTTTTGATTTGTACCAGAGTCATCCCTGTTATGGTGAATTTTCAGTCATATTTGAGGAAATTAGTGACTGGTTAAATTCTCAACAAGGAGATTAGAGACTGGCTACTTTTTAAAGCCCACTGTTGGACTGATTCTAAACTAGCACTTCTGCATTGTCTTTTCAAGAGGGAAGAAGTGTCTACATCCCTTCTGGCATTCTTTGCTGGGTGGTCATTTCTGTCCTTGTCCTCCCCCAGAATCGCTGTGTTCTCCGTGAGGGTGCTGCATGATGACCGGATTGTGCTCGTGGCTGAGCAGCGGCCGGATGCTTCCGAGGAAGACAGCTTCCAGTGGATGAGCCGTGTGCTGCAGGTGGGTGCGGAGGCACACTTCTTCTGCCTCTGTTGGTGTGTGGTTCATGCGAGTCCACCTGTCCCAGCATTTCCCATTTCATTCCTTCAGAACAGGCGGTGAGTCCCTGCTCCCGCTCTGTGCTTGCAGTACCTTCACGTTTCTGTAACTGTGCTGAGCAGGACAGGTGTGCAATTGCCCCACACTTACTCATGGGGATGACTTGTTTGAGACTCATGGCTTCCAGGATCCCTTCTTCACCCTGCGCTGCTTGGCACTAAGTAAACACGCAATTTGTGAGGAGAGGAAATAGCATTTGAAACTGTAATCTGTACAAGGGTTATTGCTGTGTCCTTATTATTAATAGCAACTAGAATGGTTTTAAATGAAAATACTGTGTAGATTTGGAGTGGGCTGACCCCCAGAGTCTAGGTGAACAGATGACATCATCTCATGTTTCTTGGTAACTGAGGTCTGCCTGGCCTTGGCACGGTGGCTGAAATAGCCACATCCAGTGTAACAGCTCTTTCTTAGGGAGTTTTCGTTCATTTGGGAGAGAGAGGGTATATGTACCGCTGGTGTTGTGCGGGTCAGGAATTGATAAATGCCACCAGTAAGAAGCATCCTATGCTGTAGGAAGTGAGAAGAGCCCGGGAAAGGCCAGGGGAAGGACATAGTTTTAAACTGGGCCCGTAAATGTGGAAATGAGTTTGCTTCTGTTTATTTTCACCTCTTTTATTTAGAGCAAAATATATTAACTTTAAAAACTAGAGGAAGCAAGTGGAAGAACATTAGTTAGCCATCACCCAGAGAAAACCACTCTGAATATCTTGATGTCTACCCTCCATACTCATTTTACTGCATATACCCTAGAAATATGAGTTGATATATGATCCCTAAAATTTTAAGACTCATAAAAATCCATGGTAATTAATTTTAAATTTAAGGGTTTACACTATTCTGTTTTATAGATGTACTAGGGGCCCGGTGCACAAAAATTTGTGCACTGGGGTGGTGGTGGTGGCGTGTTTCCTCAGCCCGGCCTATGCCCTCTCACAGTTTGGGACCCCTCTGGGGAAGTCTACCTGCTGGTGAGCCTGGCCAGCCTGGGTGAGGGGCCAATGTCTGTTTGCAGGCTGGTCAAGCTCCCCAGTGGAGACCCTCACCCCAGGAGGTGTGGCAAGCCTGGGTGAGGGGCTAAGGGCAGTTTTCAGGCTGGCCATAGCTCCCACTGACCCTCCGGGCCATCCACCTGGGAAGTGATGGGGTGGCGCTGGCCACCCCATAGCCTTCCCAGGAGGGTGCCTTGGGGTCCCCCGGCTGGTCCCATCCCCCCACCCCCCAGGCTTCTCCGCCTGGAAAGCCCATCGGGTGGCACTGGCCACCCCATGGGCCTCCCAGGAGGGGGCCGCGGGTCTTGCCGGCTGGTTCTCCGCCCCCATGCAAGGCTTCTCTGCTTGGGAGGCTGATCGGGTGGCGCTGGCCACCCCATCGGGGTCCAGCCGGCTGGTCCCGGGACCTGGAGGCTTCCGCCTGGGAAGGCATCGGTGGCCCAGGGTGCTGGCTGCCTTCCCAGTACGGAGGCTCCCAAGATGGCGGAGGCAGCAGCTCCAGAGAAGCCGCACACCGGGGCTGCAGCCTCCGCCATCTTGGCTAGGCTAATTTGCATACAGTCGCTCTGATTGGCTGGTGGGCGTGGCTTAGGCCATCCCAAAGAAACGGTTAATTTTAATATTACGCTTTTATTAGTTAAGATTCTAACTTAACAAGTTCCCTATTGTTGGGCATTTAGGTTAAATTGCCAGTTTTCAATGTTCTAAATGAAAGTTGTTAGAACTAAGATCTTTGTATATGCTCTAAATGTTTGACTTAATTTTCCTAAAAGTGCTGTTACGTGATCCACAGTTGGGCTGATTTTTAAAAAGTTGCACACTACCAGCTTACAATTCTAGTATATTGACAGGCAGGAAAGAATGTGGCTCAGGGGTACATGGCATTAGGGAGCTGTAAATCCAGAAGTATTTGGTGGAACAGCGAGTTTTGGGAACTGTTGATTGGATTCAGATTGTAGAAAACCTTGAACACCAGACTAAAAACGCACCATTTGTCAACAGTGGGAAACATGGAAAGTTAAAGTTAGTAGCATGATACAGGGAAACCAGTCTGGAGGATTAGTGTAGTGTGTTTTGAGGAGTGGTGGGAATGGCAGAGAGGAGACAATGTATAAGAAGGGTAATTTAATAGTCTAGGCAAGAGGTGGAAAGGACCTACCATTTGAACTTTTCTGCCCACACAAGACTTGTAAATAAACATTGTGTTCATTGTATACAAAGAAATATATATGATATATATATCATAGTTTTCAGTGTACATGTTTTTTACCTTCTTGGCTTAATTTATTTCTAGGTATCTTATTCTTTTTGATATAATTATAAATGGGATTGTTTTTTAATTTCTTTTTTGATAGTTCATTATTAGTGTATAGAGATGCAACAGATTTTTGTATGTCACTTTTTTACCTTGAAACTTTACTGAATGTGTTTAATATTTCTAATTGTCTTTTGGTGGAGTCTTTAGCATTTACTGTGTATAATATAATGACATCTTCAAATAGAGACAATTCTACTTTTTGCTTTCCAATTTGGATGTCTTTTTTTCTCTTCTTTTTCTTGCCTGATTGCTTGGGCTAAGACTTCTAGTACTAGGTTTAATAACAAGCATAGGTATCCTTGTCTTGTTTCTTATCTTAGAAGAAAAGCTTTCAGCTTTGACTGTTGAATATGATGTTAGCAATGGGCTTGTCATGTATGGCCTTTATTTTGTTGAGGTACATTCTCTATATCCCCACTTTGTTGAGTTTTTGTCCTAACAGTAATAGCTGCTGTAATTAAATATCTAGTCATGATTTAGATTTCCTCAATTAATGTTTTGTTTGTTTGTTGGTCTCAAGATCAAAATGAGGGTAAAAAAAATTGTACTTGGCAGGGACAGGTCTTTAAGTCTCTTTTAATCTTTAGACTCCTCTGTCATCATTTTCTTGCAATTTGTTTATTGACAAAAACAGATTGCTTGTCCAGTATGTTCGCTAGCCTGAATTCTGATGACTGCACCTCTGCAGTATCATTTATTGTGCTCCTCTGTCCTATCATTCCTACATGTTGATATTAGATCTAACAGTTTGCCCATGCTCCGATTTGTTTTTCTGACAATGATCCTTATAGAAGGTGGTACATGATGCCTGGTTGTTGAGCACTCCTGTACCCAGTGATGTGTTAGGACTTCACAGTGGTGCTTTTTTGATGCTGTTATTCTTCTTCATTGTTCACTGGAGCAGCTTTAGAAGTTTCTTCTAGAAAGATTGCTGTCCTATTGAATTCCCTGGGGATTTGGAGGGCAGGCCATGCAGGAAAACAAGGTGAGGGATTGATTTCAGAGTAATGAGTTGGTTTCCTAGAAAAGTAAAAGTGACCACTGGGTTTTATTTTATTTGTTTCATTGTGAACTAATGGATTTAAACATACTGGATGTGTTTCAGATTATTATAGTTATTTTATTTTTCAGTGGTCAGTCAAGGTCTCTTCAGGTTGCCTTGTGAGGCCTTTTGAAACACTCCTGCTTTTTGAGGCCATACTAGAGAATGTAAGGCTCTGCCTGAAGAGATGGCGCCTTTCCTGTCCTAGACCTGTCGGGCCTGGGACCCTAGCTGCCTTCCAGGGGAAATGGAATTTGGGACCACCATCTGGACACTTGATGTTACTGGCTTAGTCACTGTTTCTGGGCTTTTTTCAGTGGACAGAGTAGGAAATGAAGTTCCTTTGTCTGCAAGATTATCTACATCATGAGTTTATGTTGCTAGTTTTAACTCCGATTCAAGATGGAAGGATTTTTACTTAACTTATTGATCTCCTTTCTCCCACACTAAATGACTCCAACAGAATCCCTCCTTCACCTTAGGCCACTTCACCCACCCTGCAGTCACGGAACCGCAGTCTGTGCACTGCCTCTAAAACTGAGATTTTTGAGAGCAGCTGAAGATGTTTTTTCAATTCTTTTTGCCCACAGGACATATCCACTTGGGAGGAGACTAATCAAGTCACTGTTTAAAATGACTTTAAATAGACACTCTCTGTGGGGCTGTGCCACCAACCTGATTTTAGTTTGCTTGAGTTCTTTTGTTTTATTTTACTTTCAGTTGTTTTAAGTGTTTTGTATGTAAAATATATATGTGGTTCCAAAGTAAAATCTGAAAGCAAAGTATATTCAGAAGAGTTCAGCTTCTGCCCTTGCTTGTTCACTCCTCCCACAGGAGGTCATTTAACGTGTCTTTTGGCCTGTAAGTGGTTATAGGTTTATGGACATGTTTATAGACACGTTGTGTGTGTGTGTGTGTGCATGTATGTGCATGTGTTAAATGATAGAAAGTGTACATGCATCCCTCTCGTTTTCTCATTAAAAAAAATGCCCTGACGTCACTCTGTCTTATTGACCTTTGGGTTGTAATGTCCTCACCCAGTGCACTGCCCAGCCTTTATCTTCCTAGCCGCCTTCAGTTGGTCTGCTTGTACTCCAACATCACTATGCAGTGTGTCGGGTCTCAGAAGTCCCTCCTGTCCTGTACTCCTCTCTTCTAGGCCATTGACAGCATCCACCAGGTGGGCGTGTACTGTCTGGCCCTGGTTCCTGCCAACACCTTGCCCAAGGCTCCTCTCGGAGGGGTTCACGTCTCTGAAGCCAAGCAGCGCTTTCTGGAGGGGATGCTGCATCCGTGCAATGTGCTAATGTGCCCGCACACCTGTGTCACTAACCTTCCGAAACCTCGCCAGAAACAGCCAGGTTAGTTGGGCATAACAGCCTTAAAATGGGTAGCAGCCACAATCATGGTTAAATGGTGCAACCCAGTTAGGGGTAAGAGCTAGAGTGAGTAGCATACCAGGCCAGTCACCAGCTCCTCCCTCCTTGGAACTAAGTCATATAGAACACTTTACTGCATCACCAGTATGTGGTTTGCTCCTGTTAGAACCTATCTCAGTGGCTAAATTCAAGCCTGGCATCTTAGCTTTGGATGGCGAGGCAGTGGCTCCCGGGGAGTAGAAATCCTGTCCAGGAGCACACTTGGAGCTCGGGGGCTTGAAAAGCCTATTTCCGTCACTGGAGCACTCCTGGTGGGCAGCCACGCCCAGCCGTGGCAGGTCAGGGGCATGTTTGCTTCTCCCCTAGACCTTGTGACCCACCACAGCCACAGGTGGATGAGCCCTAGGAAGTCTCAACAAATACTCAATTTTCCTTCCCTGGGCTAACTATCATCTACAGTGCTTCATTCTTTTGGATATGTGATTTTTTAGTAAATGCTGGCTTTTCTTTTTATTATTGAACACTAAAATATCATTAAATAAAATACATTTAATCAGAAAGGTTTAATTTCCTGTTTTATACATAAACTACAGTAAAATGATGAAATAATTAAGAGTTTAACTGTGTCTGAGGTCAAATCATATTACCCAGATATGTGCCATATTGTAAATTTCTCAGTCTGGCATTGCTTATATTTAAGGAGAGATTCTATTCTGTTTGTCATTTAGCATAAACCTTATAGCTGGTTTCCTGAACATCTATATTATAGCGAAGAGTTTAATACCTAAATCAACTAAAAAGTGTGACATGTTAGTAGAAGTCAATATCTTCCTGTTTTCTAGAGGTTGGACCAGCTTCCATGATTGTTGGGAATCTGGTCGCTGGGAAAAGAATTGCGCAGGCCTCTGGGCGGGAGCTGGCCCACCTGGAAGACAGTGACCAGGCCAGGAAGGTAACGGACCAGTTCCTGGGAGGGTGAGGAGGGCACCTCTCTTGTGAGGCTGCGGAGGATTGAGTTAGCCTCTCTGCGCAGTTTCTGTTCCTGCCCGATGTTCTGCAGTGGCGGGCCCACACCACTCCCGACCACCCACTCTTTTTGCTGCTGAATGCCAAGGTGAGGTTGTCTCGGCTGCCCTGTGGGGGTCAGTAGAGCTTGCATGGTATATACTGAGGTACCTGCAGGCAAACCCTCTGTTCTCCAGTTCAGTGTGACTCAGTGGTGGCTTTTCTAGGGCACGGTGACAAGCACTGCAACCTGTGTCCAGCTACACCGAAAGGCTGAAAGGGTGGCCGCTGCTCTGATGGAGAAGGCAAGACTGAGCATTGGGGACCATGTGGCTTTGGTCTACCCCCCAGGTAAGCACATTGAGGCCTCCCAAAACTCACCTGGGTCCCTCCTCCACACATACCCACATCCGTTGGGTCTTCTCTCATGGGACAGTCCAGTGGTGCTGGTATCGTGATCACCTTTCCAACGGACTGTTGCAGGGACTCTGGTGAGCTCCTGGCTGCAATCCTACACTACTGCAGTCATAGCAATCCAGCTTCCGAGCATTTATGTTGGGTCTTAGTTGTTACAGTTAGCTTCTTCATACGTCAGTATCCCCTTGTCAATAATTGTAAATTGTTGTGATTAGACTCAGACTTTTTTAGTAGTATAGCCTTTATCTTTCTGCTTTTTATCTGTCTGGTCTTTCCCTGTCTCTCCCCTACATTTTATTATTATAAAGCAAGCACCCTTGTCACCACCAGCCAAGTCAAGAAATAGATCTTTGCCAAGTACCCAGAAGTCCCTTTGCCTTCCTGTCCTAACCTCTTCCATCCTCCCCAAAGTAGCCTCATTTGTTTATAGTTTGATTGCTAGACATTCTTGCTGTTTTTATCCAGGTGCCTAAAGGATTTTCTCCTTTTGTTAAAGTCCAGGATGTAGTCTTGATATTAGTTGTTATGGGACAATAATCTCATGTATAAGGAAGGTATTTTTAAATAGGCAGCTTCATTTTTTTTTTTTAACTTCAAGAAAGTTTTCTAGAATCACTTTTTTTCTTCTATGTTTTCTCTTCCCTTGCTTTGATCTTCTTCCTATCATCCTCCTCTGTTCATGTGTTAGATTTTTGTCTTCAGTAGTTGTTTTCTATTGAGATGTTTCTGTTTCTTACTAAATTTCTTTTTAACAGTCCCTTCCCTTCCTGTTACTGAGGCTTTGTCTGTTGTCTTTGTTTGCTTTTGTGCTCCTTCTACTTTCATCTTCATTTTTTGAAATGATTTTTCATAATTTCTAGTTCTTTCCTCATTTCTGATTTCTTTCTAATTCTGATTTCTGTTATTCCTTTATTTCTTATATCATCTTCTTAATGTATTTTAGTTCATTTTAAAATAGACAATATAGTTTACTAGGGGCCCAGTGCACAAAAATTTGTGCACTCGGCAGGGGTTGGGGGGGTACTTAATCCCTGCCTGTGCTCTCTCACAGTTTGGGACCCTGGAATCCATTGGGGCACACAGCACACACAGAGGGCACACCTCCCTGTGTGCTGTGTGCCCCGCATCGATTTCCAGGCCTCAGCCTCAGGGGCGGAGCTGGCTCGGATCCTCCGCCTTCCCCCCACCCCCCAGGCCGCCCAGCCGCCTGGAATCCATGGGGGTGGGGCACGGGCACTCAGGGAGGATATACCTCCCTGAGTGCCCGTGCCCCCACCCCATCACAGATCTACTTCCAGGCTGCAGGAAAGCCTTGGGGCCTGGGCTGGCTTGCTCCGCCAGGCCCCAGCTGCCCAGCCACCTGAAATCGATTGCGAGAGCACGGGCACACACACCTCCGTGCCCGAGCCCCCGCGATCACAGATCTACTTCCAGCTGCAGGGCATCCTGGGGGCCTGGGTTGCCCTGCCGCCTGAAATCGATCGCGGAGACTCGGGCACTCACGGAGGCGTGTGTGCCGGTGCCCCCGCAATCACAGATCTACTTACAGGCTGCAGGGCAGCCTTGGGGCCTGGGCTGGCTTGCTCCGCCAGGCCCCGGCTGCCCTGCCGCCTGAAATCGATCGCGGAAACACGGGCACACACGCCTCTGTGCCGAGCCCCCGCGATCACGGATCTACTTCCAGTTGCAGGGCAGCCTGGGGGCCTGGGTTGCCCTGCTGCCTGAAATAGATCGCGGAGGCTCAGGCACTCACTGAGGCGTGTGTGCCCGAGCCTCCGCAATCACAGACCTACTTCCAGGCTGCTTTCTGCCTGGAGGTGTGGGGCTTTGGGCAGTCGCTCCTCCGGCCCCCCACCCGTGTGGCCTACAGGAAGGCAACAGATGGCGGCAGCCGCCATCTTGGCTGGGCTAATTTGCATACAGCCGCTCTGATTGGCTGGTGGGCGTGGCTTACCCTGTCTCGGATAAACGGTTAATTTTACTATTTCGCTTTTATTAGTTTAGATGTCTTCTGTCTGTCTGTCTATATAAGTTTGTGGAAATGTAACCTCATGAAGTGGTCATTTCTGAGGTCTATTGACCCTATCCCTTCCTCTCCCCAATCTTATTGCCATCTGTTGCCTTTTCTCCTTCTTGTCCCTTATCTTGTCTCTACATCCTCAATGTGTCCTTCCCTTCTAGCTTTGTCTCTGCCTTGGGGGGCCCTGCCTGCTGTTGGGTTGATTGCAGGGACAGCAGGAGCTATGCTAACTCATGAAACTAGTTCCTGTTGATAACCTTTTTGTGTTCTGTTTGATGATGTGTTTGTAGCATGTTGGCAGGGTGACCATGCTGGGTGTGAGAATGCTCACATGTGTTGGAAGTGCTATGTGCTGGCCCTCAGCATGGCTCTCACTTGATCCTCTCAGCCACCGATAGGCACAGAGCAGCTGGGAGGTCCTATGGCAGCAATAGCTGTTGGAACCAGCCTGGCTTGGCCTGGTGAGTGGGCTCAGCCCCTGTTAATTGCTATGCTGAGCTGCCCCTGGGCCCAGTGGTCACATTCCTAGTAACTGGTGTAGCCTTGGGATTTGTAATCTGGTGAAACCCACAAATTGGGTTAAGTGTGGCATATTTATCTTGACTCTGGAATTAAAACATCCCGAGGATGCCAGGTGGGAGCCTGGTCTGACTTGAGGGCAGCAACTACAAAGGCATCCAGGGTGTGGGTCACAGGTGTCTTCATGTTTGATTGAGTTTAAGAGGAGAAAATGGGTTTTTAAATGTAGTATGATTCCCCATGAGTGTTAAATTATGGGGAATCTTAAACATAAAGAAAGATGAAGGAACAGTATGGTGTTCTGTGTTACATCGTGTGGTTGAGAGCGATGAAGGGACATCCTGGCCTGTACCCAGGGGTGTGGACTTCCCTGCAGATGTGCAGCGAGGAGGTACAAGGCCTCCATGTGTGCTGCCCTGGCTCCTATGTTCTCACATCTTCTCTCGTGGACAGCTTAGCCCTCAAAGGTTTTTGCGGTCCTCACTCACAGGGATGGTGGTCAGAGCTTGCTGTTCTAGTAGTGCCAGGCTGTACCCACACTCCTTCCTGGCCTCCAGGGTCTGTGGGGAGTCTGCCTGCAGTAGAATAGCTTCTGTCCCTCCCTGACAACATTGTGTTCGATAAATGTTTGACTAGTTGGGGTAGTAGCAGCTTTACTAGGAGAAACAGATTTTGCCATTCCATGGCACTAGACACAGTGCATTGCAGTCAACCCCATGCTGACCCTCTAACCATGTATCTCCCCAGGTGTGGACCTCATTGCTGCCTTCTACGGCTGCCTATACTGCGGTTGTGTGCCTGTCACTGTGCGGCCCCCACATCCCCAGAACCTCGCCACCACACTTCCCACTGTCAAGATGATCGTGGAGGTGAGTGTGTGTGGTGGCCCCACAGGGCAGACCTGATCGTGGGCCTGGGTGTTGGTCGGACCAAGGGTTTCCTCTCCTCCCAGGGTCTGGTTATTTCTTCAGGGCTCCACAAAGGGGTTTGCTCTCAGGCATCATATCTCATTGCACCTTTGATCCCTGTGCTCTGCAGGTCAGCAAGTCTGCATGCGTCCTCACCACACAGGCCATCATGCGGCTGCTCAAGTCCAAAGAAGCAGCAGCCACTGTAGATATCCGGACCTGGCCCACCATTCTAGACACAGGTACGTGTCTTCAGCGCCTTTGGCGTGCATACGGATCCCCACCAGGACAAATCTCTCTTTCCCTTCATTGTTGCAGCAATTGCATTGTCACCCAAAATGCGTTAGGTAAGAGAAGAAGTAAATGGTGAGGAGGCTGCTAAAAGGAGCTTGCTGACTGGTTCCCAGGAGCCTGTGTCCACCTACTAAAGTTGGACACAGCATGGAGGGTGACATGAAGCATAGCTCACGTCATGGCAGGGTCTCTACTGCCAGGGGGAAGTGAAGATCCT
The DNA here is from genome assembly GCA_004026665.1 of Murina feae. NCBI lineage: Eukaryota > Metazoa > Chordata > Mammalia > Chiroptera > Vespertilionidae > Murina > Murina feae. Next base: position 25,203 of record PVJC01001513.1, read on the forward strand.
TGCCCAAGGCCTGTGTGCCTGTGGCCTGCAGCTCATGCCACTTGGCCTGTCAGGTCAGCCTAGGGCTGCCAGTGCCATCCCTGTTCCTTATCAGGACACCCTGAATGAGCAGCACTGCACAGGCTCCTTTGGTGACAAAACACTCAACCACATGAATGCCAGGCAATGAGCAGACAGGAGTCCTTTTGACCCAATCACACTTATATGCCTTTGTGCTCCAGGGCACCACCTTGGAGAGGAAGTGAGGATCTGTGTTGTCTGTGACCATCTGCTTGATACCCATCGACAGGCATGGGAGCATGTCCATGATGCTCTCAATGGCCAGAGTTTTTGTTGATCCTGACTCAGCCCAGATTCTGTGACCTGTGCACTCCTCTGACCTTTTCACTGGTGACCAGACAACTTCTCTGCAGTTCTTATGGCCTGTGTCCTCCCTTCCATAACTACCTTACCCACTGTCCCTGTCCCATAGCATCAGCACTGTCTTGGTAGGTCCATGCCATGTGACATGTCCTTGAAGGTTAAAATAAGCTTTCCCACTCAGATACACAGTCTTCTTTCCTGTAGCCCAGTGTCTGTTCTGAGCATGCTCTCCAGGACTCCCTGGTAGAAATGGTCTCATCTCTCCTGGTGAGAGCCTGAAGTAGTGCTAACAGGCGTCTCTCATTAACAGATGATATACCGAAAAAGAAGGTGGCTAATGTGTTCAGGCCTCCCTCCCCGGATGTGCTGGCCTATCTGGACTTCAGCGTGTCAACTACAGGGATCTTAGCGGGTGTGAAGGTGGGTCCTTGGATCGTCGTTCCCACTGCTTCAGCCCCTGACACATGGGTGGGTAGAAAGGGTGTTAGGTGCGGGTGTGTACAGACCCTTCTTCTCATGCAGAACTTGAAGCAATAGTGTTGTTCCTTAAAGTTTGCGTTTAATACCAGTAAACTCCAAAGTTGGGTTAGTCTGAGTGTAACGCTTATTTTGATGTTTTATGGTAATATCTGAACTTTTGGATTTATGGCTGACTTGCCTTGGGGAGAGGTGGCTTTGATGAGTCCATATCTGTACTGGGAGCCAAGCGTTTCATTAAAGTTCTTTATTGTCCTGACATCTCATGTAGAAGATTTTTCATGTGCCATTTCCTGGGTGTTCTTTGATTTCTGGGGGGCTGTGAGCCAGTCATTCTTTAAGGAGGTAAAGGGCAGCAGCACTGCGGTTAATCCCTTTCCTGCACGTCGCTGAACAGACCTTGTGTTTCACCCCCTAAGATGTCACATGCAGCCACAAGTGCCTTGTGCCGTTCCATAAAGCTGCAGTGTGAGCTGTACCCTTCGAGGCAGATTGCCATCTGCCTTGATCCCTACTGTGGCCTTGGCTTTGCCCTGTGGTGCCTGTGCAGGTGAGTGGAAGTATAGTGTACAGGTGAGTATGCGGATAGGGTATGCATGCAGGTGAATGGAGGTAAAGGGTACAAGTGAGTGGAGGTAAAGATTATAAGTGAATGTGCAGGTAGAGTGTGCCAGTGAGTGTTCAGGCAGAGTATATAGTAAGTGTGCAAGTAAGGAGGTAAAGAGTACAGGCGAGTGTGCAGGTTAGTGCTGGCAGAGGTACATGCAGGAAGAGTGTGCCTCTAAGTTTGCAGGTAGAGTGTGCAGGTGAATAGAGGAAGAGTGTGCAGGTAAAGTGTACAGTTGAGTGCAGGTAGAGTGTACAGGTGAGTGGAGGAAGAGTGCGCAGGTGAGTGCAGGTGCCCCTGCTGGTGCACCCACCTGTTTGATGGAATTGTATATAGTTCTTTAGAACTTTAACATTCTAAGATGCATTTTTGAGGCCAGTAAGTCAAAGATACAATTGTGAGTGGGTTTGTTTGCGGGTGGAGTGGATTTGAATATGGGTCTGAAATTGAGTAAAAGAGTAAAAATATGTTTTTTTAAAAAATACAAGCATTACCCATTACTAGTAATTGGGGAGAGACTACTTAACTCCATCAAATGCTAGGAAGTAGTGACAGGTCTTTAGAATTAGAACACCAAGTCCCCAGCCAGCAGACCCTGTCCCTAACTGTGACTGTGGGTCCTTATGAAGTGCTGAAGGGGCACAAGGACTCCCTGTGCGTTATGCCCCTCCCCCCACAGTGTGTTTTTCACCAAAACTCTGTATATTAGAGAGAATTGTCCCCCTATTCTATCCTTGGAAAAGGAAAGAGGCAGCCATAACAGGCCCATGGGGTGCAGGCAGGCAAGGTACCTGGGGTACACAGATGATGCACCTGGGCAGAGCGGCTGAAGCTGACTTGACCCTTCATGGCCCCACAGTGTCTACTCTGGACACCAGTCTGTGCTGGTGCCCCCGCTGGAGCTGGAGAGCAATGTGTCCCTGTGGCTGTCAGCCGTGAGCCAGTACAAGGCCCGAGTTACCTTCTGCTCCTACTCGGTGATGGAGATGTGCACCAAGGGCCTGGGTGCACAGACAGGTGTCCTCAGGGTGAGTGTGTCTGTGCCCAGGACTGCATGTGCCCTACTGTCCTCATCCCTTTTTAGGAAGTGCCCAAACCAGGGGTTTCTAGGTTGGCTCTAAACCGGGCCACTGAAATCTAAAAAAAGACTCCCAACACAGCTCCAAGCAGTTGGGGAAACAGAAAACCCTTACCAGGCGCCAAGTCACACTGGCTCTATGTTCCTTCTTCCTGGCACCCATCCTGCTGGGAGCTCTTCACTCACCCCACCACACCTCTGCAGTAGGTAGTTGCTCCCTTCATCCACACACCCATGTGTGGGGCTGGCTTGGGCAGGTACATGGTGAGGGGCGTGGGGGAGCATGCGCAGGGGGCAGGTGTGACACTAGCTCTGGGTGCATCTTGGAGGTGTCAGGGTCCCTGAGGACCTGGGACAGGATCTGGGTGAGCCTCATGGAGCTATGGCCAGAGGAACTGCAGGACTTGGTGGTGTGGATGTGGAGCAGATGGGTACCCTCTAGCGCTTCCATACTTAGAATTGGGTAGAATGAGACCACAGCAGAGGAGGTGGGGTGTATGTTCAGGTCACACATGGGTCCCCTCAGGAGCTTTCTAAAGGAGTGTTCAGGGCCTATCTTCCCCTGCTCCTCCCCACAGATGAAGGGGGTCAACCTGTCGTGTGTGCGCACATGCATGGTGGTCGCTGAGGAGCGACCTCGGATCGCACTGACACAGTCCTTCTCCAAGCTGTTCAAGGACCTGGGCCTGCCTGCACGCGCTGTGAGCACCACGTTCGGGTGCAGGGTCAACGTGGCCATCTGCCTCCAGGTAAGGTGGCTGGGCTGGGCATCCAAGGCGAACAGTTTTTTAATCGTCACTGTTCCTTGTTGTGCTGGCTACATCCATTTCTCATTCTCTGAGCCTTTAATATTTCATTTCCAGTTTATCTTGGAGAGCTATGAGGGTTCTATTTTTAAAAGATATTCCTGCCCTGACTGGTTTGGCTCAGTGGATAGAGCGTCGGCCTGCGGACTGAAGGGTCCCAGGTTCGATTCCAGGCAAGGGCATGCACCTTGGTTGCGGGCACATCCCCAGTAGGGAGTGTGCAGGGGGCAGCCGATCGATGTTTCTAACTCTCTATCCCTCTCCCTTCCTCTCTGTAAAAAATCAATAAAATATATTAAAAAAAAGATATTCTCTTCACAAAAAAGGTTTTTTTGGAAAAAAATTGTTTTTGAACAGTGACTATTATCTGGAAGGATCTCACTAAGTTGGATAAAATATGCATTTAATTTTTTTAAACAACAATATTGTTTTAAGACATCTAGTAATTTTAAATTGAAACATTAATGTGATCATTTGTATTACCTATAATTCATATTTGAGACATTAAGGTATTTTACTTAAGGTATTTACATGAAGTTTCAGAAATTGAACAGCTAACTGCAGTGCTGTGTACTGCTTCTTCAGGTGACTGGTTATTTTCCAGATTTTATACTAGTATCTCAATTTCACTCTTTCTAAAAATATACTAAATGCCTGCTCGCCCATGTAGAAAAAACTTGTTAGAGGGAAAGGCAGCATCAGAATCAGAGCAGGGCCCCGGGAGAGCTGTTTCTTGTTTCTGGAGCCTTGGCTCAGCTTGGCTGTCATCTCAGAGCACTCCCGTCATGGACCAATTGTGGACCATCACCCTTTCCCCCCTTATGCTGATGTCCTCTCAACTGTGAAAAGACTGTGCTGCCACTCCACGCCTCAGACCTTTGCCATGTGGCAGGAGGAAATGGGCTGGGTGCCCTCCTCATACCCCTCTTGTTGTAGAAAGTAGGACTGAGCCTCAGGCTCTTGGTGTGTAGTCAGCAACTGTAAATGAAGACATGTCCTCCTTACTCAATATTGGAAGGTTATGTCCTCTATCTGTTGGCATGTGGGATGCCATGTGTGATTGCAGAAGTCTTAATGAGATGATCACATTTGCCCTTTGAGATGCAGTGATGCATTTTGCTGTCTCTTACCGTGTGTTTCTCACGTGGCCTGTTGCTTTCTGTTTGTCTCCTGTGGCCGTCTCTTCCTGTCTCACTCTGCTGGCCTCCTTTGCCTCTGTCAGCCCAACAGGCTGGGAAAGCTGGCTGAGCAGGTATGACCTTGACCTCGAGGTACCTCTGTGCTTCCCCCATGAGTTCATGTGGCCTTCTCCTCAACTTAAGACAAATACGTGTTTCTTTTCTTGTCTAACTTTGCTCACACTGAATATTATTTCACATATTATAAAAATTCCTCTGTAATAAAATTTAAGCAAGACTGTTTTTTAAAAAATTTAACATTCATAGCATTGCCTCTGGAGGGAAGGGCTATTGAATCTCAATGAAGCAGTTTTTGTTACATTGGGATCTTCAGAGAGTGATGTTGAGCAGAGTGTCCATTTAACTTGATGCTCCTTATCTAATAAAACAGAAAATAACATCCTTCACTCAGGGTCCAAGTGTCAGAAGTGAGGAAAGGGAGAACATCACTCTGTTGACCCTGATTGAGCCTCTGCTGTGCTCAGCCCTCAGTAGAATTAGGTCGGCTGGAAAGAGGCCAAGCCTGACCAATAGCTGGATGCAAATGCCCTCAAATCCTGTGGTGGTGTTTTCACCATAATGTAGAGACCAGCTGTGAGAACTGAAATGTAAAATTGTACAATTTGGCATGTTCATTCAGTGTCACTAGTGTTTCACTCGATGTTATCAAGCCATGTAATAGTTTTAGATGGAAGGCGTCAGTGTCCCTGGGCAGGCTCTCTGCTGGAGCTGAGATGCTGCCTTCCCGGCAGCGGGAGGAGCTGTTAGGTGGCTATGCCGTGTAGATGCAGACGTGCTGCTCTTCTTCCAGGGCACGGCTGGTCCGGACCCCACAACAGTCTACGTGGACATGCGGGCGCTGCGCCATGACAGGTAATGCCACTGGTGAAGTTGTGCAGCTGGGTTTGCCCTGACTGGCCCTCCTGGCACCTGACTAGCAGCAGATGGCTGGCCAAGCTCTAATGGGGTAACCTGGGTCTCCTTCTCTGCGTCACTGTGTCCTCGAGGCTCAGTCCATGTCCCTTTATCTGTTATTCCTGTGATCAGGAAGGGTGATAGGAGTGACCAAACATTTGCATTTAGCTTTTTATGGGGTTGAGGACAAGTAAAGCAACTTTATAGTGGCAAGGACTTTTTACCACAATACCATTCTAAGACACGACTTAGTTTTTGCATCAATAAACGTGTGCTGGGGGTCCGGGTCCCTCCCATCTTTGAAGCTCAGATCCTGGTCTGGGTCCTCAAATGTGGCCATGCTGCAGCTCCAGGTAGACAGATTACTGTGGACAGGGCAGCTGGTTGGGGACAGCCCCCAAAAAACCTAGAACAAACTTCTTCCCTGAGCTGAGCCAGTGAGCCAGGCAGGTTGAGGGCACCTGAAGTCACTGTTCCAAGGTTACAGTAAGGTCATTGTCAACAGACTGACTGTCATAGTGATAATTTCTGATTATCTTATGAGTTGCCTTTTTAGAGGTCATTGCCTATATAGTAAATTTTATTCTGAAAATTTTCCCTTGTTAATTTTTAGGGTACGTTTGGTAGAACGGGGTTCTCCGCACAGTCTGCCATTGACGGAGTCTGGAAAGGTAGTGGAAGCTGCAATTCTCCCGATGAACACAGACGGCTGTGGTCAGGCTGGGCTGGGCTAATGCAGGAAGCCTCCGCCCTGCAAACACACATAAGGACTAGGTTAAGTCTTAGTTCAACACACATCTAAAGCACAAAGCCAAGAAAGGAGGACTTCGGGTACAGAAACACAGAAGGAACTCCAGTTGCTGGGGCTTGAGGCCGCAGGGCCCCTTGGCTCAGGGCCCAGTGTCTTCACACAGTGCAAGGGCCAGCACAGCTACCCAATTCAGCCTTGACCCAGGTGACAGCCAGGAAGTGGTTCCCTCCAGGGCCTTAGGCAGCGGGTGCAGTCCTAGACCCATCTTGCAATTTTCCATTGAAGCCAGTCCAAAAGACTGGGAGCCCATAAAGGGGTTGGGAGGGATGGGGGTGGGAGGAGTGAGGCCATCGGAGGGTTAAAAATGTGAGCACCATGAGATGAGTCAGCAGACAGAGACCCAGGGGAACAGGCATCCTCAGAACCAGAGGAGGCTTGAAGGAAGGAAGAAAGCCCACATGGCCCGATGATGCCATGTGATGAAGATGGTGTGCCATGGCCAGCAGACAGCAGGATAGTGGCCAGGAACAGGAAGCTCCCCATCCATGCAGCCTACAGGGCCACCTGACTGCTTACACACTCCTGTGGCTATAAATCCCTTTGGGGCAGCAGCAAGGTGCCCGGAGAGGAGCCCATGTGCATGTACTAGGGAAGAGGAGGAGCAGCCACAGGTACCCAGGGCGGAAAGCTCAGCTAGTCAAACATCCTGGGGAAGGAGCATAGTCACAGGGAGACTAGCATAGCTACTGGTGAGCTGAGGGAAGAGGAGGAGGAATGAGTGGACTCACATGCAGGTGCAAGGCCTCCCATGTGCCTTAGCGTTACCTGGAGACCAGCTGAGAGGTGAATATGAGCAATGACCTCCCCTTTCCGAGCACATTGCTGGAGCTCGTGCTCAGTGGACTGCTTTGCTTATCCTTTTTGTATGCTCAGCATATTTCCCCTATATTATTAAGTTTTAAATGACTTATGCAGGAAGCCTCCGCCCTGCAAACACACATAAGGACTAGGGTCATTTTGTTAAGATTCACATATATTTTTATATTTGTGTTCTGGAAAAAGCTCTGGCTTTAGGGTCAGAGAGAGGTCAGAGGCTCCAGCAGCATTCTGGAAAACAGGACTGTCCCACAGGATAGCATGTGGCAAGGATGCAACAACAGGGAGGGGGAGGAGAGGAGGGTCTGGCACTGACCTGACTGTAGGCAACAGCCTAAACTCACTCCCTTCCTGTAACTAACCCCTCATCCCTTCTCACCTGCCTGGGGGGACCTTACTGTCATCATCATTTTGTACGTGAGGAAAGAGGACATCGAACAGGTGACCATGCCTGGAGCAGCCACATGGTCTGGCCCAAGCCCAGTGAAGTCTCCCCAGGACCAGGTGTGGGCGGTTCCCTGATTTGAGGCACCCTGCCCTGGAATGTTTTCCATGGCTCCTGGGTATGAGCTGGTGCCTCTGTCTGTCTGAGTTGACACAGAGCAGGTGACCAGTGGTTGGACTGACTCTGAGTCATGGGCAGGAAGGCCTCTTTAAGGTTAGAGTTCCAGCCCAGAACTAGGAGGCTTGATAAACCCATGGACAGAGTCCTTACATGACTGGGCTGGGGTGCAGCTGAGCGGTGAGGCTGGGTGGCCTTCTGCACTTGAGTGCCCCACGAGAGGCAGGCAGGTAGGGAGTCCTCAAGTGGCCTTGTTGAAAAATCCCAAGTAGAACAGATGCTTATATAGACCCTCTCTACCACTCACAACATCCAAAATAAGGTCCATTCTTAGGAACTAGGGTCATTTTGTTAAGATTCACATATATTTTTATCAAAGTCTTATTTCTGTTCAAATTCAAATTTGGGTTGGCTTTAAATCTGCTGATCACTTACATGTACACATCGTGTTGTTTGGATTAGCTTCCGAGGGCTGTTGTTTTTAATGTCATTGAGTCTGGAGTCTTGTGTTGTCTTTGACATGGGCACGGTTTTCCTTCCAGATCCTCCCTGGAGTGAAAGTCATCATCGCACACACTGAGACCAAAGGGCCCCTTGGAGACTCACACCTGGGAGAGGTGAGGCTGGGAGTTGGATTCTGGAACCTCATGCACCTCAGGAGCTGCTCCTCCATCTCTTCCCATCTGCCAAGCTATTTAGTTGTACCCCCAAACCCCCACCCGACCCCAGGCACATTTGTTCTCCTGTACCCAGTACTTGGATAGGATTTCATGGACCCATGGGATGAGTCTCCACTCCGGGTTCCCTACCAGTTTTGTAGGTACTTGGAGACCCTAGGAGCCACACAGGAACCTGCAGCATGGAGAAAGCAGCTGTGTCTTAAAACACAGTTCCTGCACCAAGCCAGGAGCCACAGCCCTGAGGGAGGGGCTGGCACAGCACAGACACCGAGATGGGAGGCAGGGTCCTCCTGAGGACACATTCCCTGGACACACACAGGCTATGCAAGAATCATTGTGTTGACATACCTGTATTTATGTATATGTATCCAGTGTAATGAGACAGGTGGGACTTACTACTGGAGGCCAGGGTGGTAGGGAGAGTGCAGGTCACAGCCTGAGTGCCCACGTTGGTTCTTTTATGATGGGAATGGTCTTATCCTCCCAGTTCCAGGCCCTAGGGACATGCCATGGAACCTGTGTCCTGGCATCAGGGTCTCTGGTGTGGACAACCTCCGGGGTCCTGGTAGATGGCACTCAGGGGCAGTCATACAGACACTGCCCAGTCTCAGTCTAACTGAGACGAGGTGTGAGTGAGTCTGGGGGACTGACTCCCAGGGGTTGCTCAATGTCCTAATTGGAAAATGTGCCAATCCCAGCGTTGGGTAGGGTTGATGTGGGGCCTCCCTTCTGGCCACTCGACCTAGGGCTGTTAGGGTAACATTGTGCCCCCAAGATGGTCATGGAGGGTCTGTGCTAACCTGGGCCCCACCTCTTGTGGCAGAAGCCCCTGTCAACTTCCCTGTCTCCTCTTACGATGCTGTCTTATGGGGACATCTAGAGCCAGGTGTTGATCTGGGGAGCTGACAGGGTCCTGGATGGGCACTCTATTTAGAAGGACACCCCAAGGGACCCCAATACACTGGCTACTGCTAACGTGTGCACCGAGAGTATATGGATGTATATAAACTCACACATACACAGGTAAGTCTGGTGCAGGGTTTGCCCACTCAATGAGCCTCACTCCATCACTTGCCCGTGTGGACCTGTACATCGCTCCGCGTCCTTATTGACAACAGTAGTTTGATGTGAGGAGTGGGAGTCACCCAGTGAGCACATCTACATCACAGAGTCCTGGAGAGGAACGCTCCAATTGAAGGAGAGAAAGTGACTTGTTTGCTTTCTGTACCTACAATTTTAACTTGGTTCATAGGATAAGAGACACTGAAAATGCCCTGCCTTTATGCAGTGTTTTAAGTTCTCTTGGTGAGTAGATGTCTCATGATAATCTGTGCTCGGCTCATTCTTGTCCTCTGGGCCTCACAGATCTGGGTTAGCAGCCCCCACAATGCCACAGGCTACTACACAGTCCATGGAGAGGAAGCACTTCATGCTGACCACTTCAGTGCCCGACTGAGCTTTGGAGACACCCAGACCATTTGGGCAAGGACTGGCTACTTGGGCTTCCTTCGGAGAACGGAGCTCACTGATGCCAGTGGAGGTGAGGAGTTACAGTGACCCCGTGTCAGCACTGTTGGGGGTGAGAGGCTCTGTCCACAGCCCACAGGGTCTGCTGCTGCAGCTTGTGAGCCTGACAGGCACATGCAGCATCTCAGGGATTCCTGCTGACTCACCACACCCCTTGCAAGGGGCTTGTATCTTTGGGTGTGGGGTAAAGGATGAGCTCTGGCAGGGGTGTTCTCTCAAAATTACTATTTTTCCTTTAGTGACTCTCCTCACTGTTCTTGGACCCTCGGCCTCTGGTGAATATGTTGGGTTGTTGGTGATGCTGTCAAGTCCTCCCCCAGGCAGAGCCCTAAGCAGAACCACCTGCATGTTTCACCAGCTGTGGGTAGCACCCTCCCCACACACCACACGACTCCTCATAACTGCAAAGTCCTTAGGCCCCAGCAGGCCAGCCACATCAAGTCAGAACTTTTGGTAGCCCCTGAAGATGCTGTTTTGTTTCCAGAAATAAGGAATATTATTTTTAAATATATATTCACAAATTGACGTAATTCTTTGGAATCAAGGGGAAGGACAGCACCTTTATCAGGCTCTACTGCACGCCTCACCCATTTGGAGGTTTGGTTTTCAAGTGATGTTGGAATAGTGAGCTCCCTGTTCCAGAGAGCCCGACTAGATGAGCTGACATAGATGTTGGAGGGTGCCCTGATCGCACTGTGCCTTTCTGAGGTGTGCAAACTGTGCCCTTCATAGAGCGACACGACGCACTCTATGTGGTTGGGTCTCTGGATGAAACACTGGAGCTGAGAGGCATGCGGTACCACCCCATCGACATCGAGACGTCTGTGATCCGAGCGCACAGGAGCATCGCCGAGTGGTAAGAACCAGAGGAGGGCCAGTCCTACCCCAGCCCCTCATCTGGGGCAGAGACGGGGACTGAAGGCCATCTGCCTGGTCACGTTTCCAGCAGACCCCGATTACAGGCACATGCTGGCAAAGCCTCCTCTCCTGGAGCTGACCCTGGGCTCTCCAGACCTGCTCTAGGGAACACTCACCAGACACGCCTTGTGCAGCCCTTTGGTTTTGCTTGGGCTTCCCTTGTTTCCTAGTCAGTTTTAAACCAAGCATTTGACATTGAATAAACAGGCAAAGTGTGAGGTCTCCACAGTTTTCCTGGTGTTTCTACTTTTAATGTGAATTTTCTCATTTAAATGGTTATGATTCATAATTTCTTTACTTTGTAGGGAGCTTGCATTGGGACAGGCTCAGCTTTCAACATCAAATAATGAATGCTTCTAGTGTTTAGCAAGAACTTTCATTAGAATAGATAGTCCTAAACAGCACATTCAGCCTAGCCTTTCAGTTGTGCATGATGTTCAGCAGCAGTGCAGCATCAATAAATACACTTTTTTTACTCTCCTCTGTTTGGCATCATTTCCCATGTATCTGTCGGTTCTCAGAAGCTGATGTCCATGCCCTGTGATGCCATCTGTCTTCTCCCTGCAGTGCCGTGTTCACCTGGACCAACCTGCTGGTTGTGGTGGTGGAGCTGGACGGGCTGGAGCAGGACGCGCTGGACCTAGTGGCCCTGGTGACAAATGTGGTGCTGGAGGAGCATCACCTGGTCGTGGGTGTGGTAGTCATTGTTGACCCAGGCGTGATCCCCATCAACTCTCGGGGTGAGAAGCAACGCATGCACTTGCGTGATGGCTTCCTGGCCGACCAGCTGGATCCAATCTATGTTGCCTACAACATGTGAGCACTGCTCACCAGCTCCAGGGTTCTGTCCAATGTGAGGCTTCCAAGGGTTGGAACCATGTGAAGGTGTCAGAACATGTGAAGACACTGTAGTGTGTCTGTAGCCACCAGGACAAAGGACTGCAGTCATCATGGAATACTGCACCCCTTGCCCTACTTTTAGAGATTTGTCTCAAAGTTCCCCAAATCTTATTTGAGAAGCCACTTCCTGAATTATTTGAAGGAATATTTTAATCTTCAAGAACACTTACAAAAACATAAACGTCAGTATTTTAACAGTTAGGGTGACTGGGGAAGGAAATGAAAGGCCTGGCTGGTCATGGGCGTCATGAGAAACTATAGGTGTGCAGTTTGTTCTCCACTATATTGCAAGTTTGCACTTTTTAGATTAAAGATATAGTTCTTGATTTTAAAAATTCAATTATTTATTCCCACTTCAAGTGACAAGTTTATATGTAGAACTTAAGCTAGAAAGGACTTGAGGCCCAGTAACTGACTCACAGGGAGGAACAGAGCCCAGAGAGGCTGATGGCAAGGGCAGCAAGACCTGCCCACTCCTCCTACCCGGCTCTTGGGCCCCAAAACAGGCACTCTAGTTACAGCTGCTTCCTCTCCCAGTTTACTGAAACAGGTGTGCCCAATTGCACACATTGTCACTAAAGTTCAGTAAGTGCATTTTGGGGCTGTCCAGGCAGATAGATGCTCTGTTTCGGAAAGATAAACCAGCATTTAGTTTTAAACCACTTTCCTAGGTTTGTAACTTAATGCTGTATAGTTAAACGCTTGTTTTCATAATATCACAATATAAATTCTTCTCAATACATGGAAGTGTACTGAATTATTTTCATCCCAAATTAACAGATTTGGAAGTATTGATGACAGTGTCTGAGGTTTTCACATCCTCAGTGCAGTCGAGCTGTGGGGAGAGCCTTACCCCATGATGAAGGTGGGCCTGGTTACCCTCACCCTGGCTTTCACATTTTGAGTTGTGTGCCTATTAAATTTGGCCAAACCATATTCAGTTATGACTAAACAGAGTAGTAATATTACAGTAAACCCATATCAAAGAGAATATAAAATCCTTTAGAAACTTCTAAGAATTTGAAGTGAAGCTCAAATCTAAAACAGAGTATTTTTATATAGCTAATAAAGAGTATGTTATGAAGTTGTTGGGTTTGGGGGGAAGCTGTGGATGGGAAAGTTTATGGATCATGCATGCTTCATAGAAACAACCAGGTTTTTCTGGAATTAGCCTGAATCAGTGCCTAACAAAGCTGTTATTAATTCTCTACCATTTAAAATTCTCCACCAAATAGGTCTGGCTAGCTAGGCTAACTCTCACATTTTACTCTTATCCAGCTACCAATAGCAGGTGCATTGTAGCTCTGTTTGCCTGTGGTGGTGGACTGCAGTTAGTATGTTCCATTGTACTGGAATTGTAATAACCTATTGTAATTATGTACATAATCTGTGTAACTTATTGTTTGACATACAGATAGCAGATATTCCTTATAACAGAATGGCCGGCAGGGGAAAGAACTACCTAACCCTAATCTTAATGTTGTAGTTTTGTAGCAAATATTGTAAAATTTTTGTATTGAAAGGTCAGTGGCAGTAAAACAAGGTGTCTTGTAAATTAAGACTTTAAGAAGCACATTAAAATGTTTTAAGATTACTCTCTGGGAGTTCTGTATATCACACTAAAATTTTTTATATCATAATGTTAATAAAAGTTATTGATTTTGTAATTCTGCATTTTGAAATGTGTGAAAAGATTTTTTAAATGATCCCAAATAGGATGGATTTTATTATGCATTACTTTTTTTCTGAATATAAAAGCATTTATGCTTACAGCATAAAATCTACAAAGCACATTAAAGTGTAAAGAAGAAAATCTATAATCCTACCTCTGAGTAATACAGCAGCATTAGTATTTGACATAATCCTTTTGGGGATTTTTTTCCTTTTAAAATTTTTTACAAAATTAGAATCATATACTTTTATAATCAGCTTTTGTACTTAATAAATTACAGACTTTTTAATCTGTTATATTCTTCTACATGTTTTAATGACTGTTCAGGTGTGTCATGACTAAAAGTAGCTTTTGCTCAATTGCTGTCGTCCATAGTTCTTTCAACAGTGCTGCAGCGAACCTCCTCCCAGATGTGTGTGTACACGTCTGCAGTTACGATTCCTGCCTCGGGCTTACTTCTACAGGTGGAGTGGGGTAAGAGTTCATGCCAGGCTCACTGCCCCGATTTTCCTGCATCCAGCTTTGTCTTTCAGAGTTTAATGAGGGAACCTATTTACATGAGTCTGTGAAATGTTTAGGAAGGACCTTGAGGAGTTTTCCAAGGGCAGTGCAAAGTGAGAAACTGAGGTTATTACTAATTCTAAGTGCCAATTAGTACAGGGTACCTTGTTCCCCAGATTCTCCAAGTAACTGAAAAGGCCAAATGAATGATCATTGCAGATACTACTTAAAAGCAGAAGTTGAAAAAGGACAATAAGGGACCAGATGAAGCTTTGAAGGGAGATGCATTGCCACTCCCAGCAACAGTGAGCTGGGCTTCCAGGTGGGTACACCCAGATGCTGCCATAGGCTGCAGTTGGAGAGAAGAATGAAGGCCCCCTAACAGCTGTTGTTGCATGCTGACGGAATGCAGCACAAGTTCAAAGATGAGCAGTGTTTAGCACTTACTTTACATTAAAAAGTAGGAAAAGATCAGCTTCTGGCACGACAGACTGAGAAGCTCTGTGAACATGCTATTCAGAATAACAGGTGGAAATCACTGTTAAAAAACCAACCAACCACTTAAAGCCTTCGGAAATGGTCCTAAGGGATACAGCAAATGAAAAACATCTTTGCATGAAAGTTCAGTAAGAATCTGTTATCTGAACCAAGACTGATCTCAGGAGATCTCTTTCATCCAGCCTCCACTCATGGAATGCAGCCTCTACTTTGGATGAAGGGTCACTGAGGATACAGGGGCTCTGACTGACCTTGTCCAGCTCATAAGTGCCCTGCCAAGACATGCAGACTGAGAAGACCTCTGGCTACTGCCCTCCACTCTACTTTAGGAGCGTTCAGCTCCTAAAGCAGGGGTGTCACTCAGAGATGCCTGGGTCTAGCAAGAGTGAAACAACTTATCACTTGCAAGAGAACACCAATAAATCGACAGCTGAATTCTTACCAGCAATAATGGAAGCCAGAAGGCAGAGGGATAACATACTCAAATAACCCAAAGGAAAAAAAAACCCTCAACTAAGACTTGTATATCAAGCAAAGCTATCTTTCAAAAGTGGAGGCATAATAATATTCTCAGGTTAAAAAGATTGGATTTGTTCCTAGCTGACCTACATTATCAGAAATACTAAAGTTCTTCAGGCTGAAAGCAAGTGATTTCAGATAATTTCAATTCACATAAAAACAAAACAACAGTACGGGTAGAGATAAAAGTAATTATAAGACTATAAATTGTGGTATCCCTGCTCAGGGGTCCTCTAGATGGTGAGGTCTTCCCTACCCAATGCCTTGCACAAAGTCTAATCAAGTGAGAGTGGGCACAATTCCTCTGTAAGGACCATATAGCAGACAGTTCTGCCTTACCAACCCAGTGCTTCCTAACTTCCTGAGGATGAGAATTACCTGAATTTTTGTTAAAACAGGCACCAGCCAGACACAGCCTCATCCCAGATCTGGGAGACCTGTCACTTGGGATATTTAACAGACCCCCAGTAGAGTTTTGTGTGGAAGAAGCTGTGGGGCCCATGTGACTCAGCTTTTCCTCCCCAGTGTCCATCCCCAGCCCCTTAGAGGGGAAAATTTCAGGAGCAGTCTTCACTGTGTGAAAGGTTTCCAGAGACCTGCATGTTCAATTGGGGGTTGGGGTGAGGGGTCTTCAAGAGAGCCTGGGGGCACTGAGCTTTGTTCTGGAGGTTGCCAGCCTCAGCCTAGGCTCTACCCCATGTCCAGCCTGTGCCCAAACCTTCCTGCTTTGCCTCCTGCCAACTTGCTTGAATGATATTTATTTTTCACACTCTTGTAAGAAGCCAGTCCTTTTCTCATCCGACTCAGAGGAACAAGGTTGTGCCAGAATCTCAACTGGCCAGATCTGCAGTGATAAGAACCCAAGTTATGTCTGGCTCAGAGAGGGATGAAATCTCCAAAATTAAACATCCTGATCAAGAAAATCTTGACACTATGCAACCAATAAGAAACTGCACATGTAAATTGGCTACTGAGGCTCACATGATGGTCATCTAAACCCCTAATTTTAACCTTTTGTGTTTTTTACTGAATTTGAATCTGATAAATTTGAACTAAAAATAAACAAAAACTCTGAAACAACAGCAATCAAACCCAGGAGCCCCATAGGACAGAGTTGTGGGCCTTCCCAGAGCTTCCTGGGAAGAGTTGTGAAACTGTTTCTAGGGTCTCAGCTGGTGTGTGAGTTGAAGGGCCCCTCTTGCCTTGGAGACTAGGGTGGGTCTTGCAGGATGGAACTGCAGGGGTGTCATGCTGAGATACAAACTGCCCACAAGGAAGACATCCAGAGTAGGGCTCCAGGTGGCCTGGGAGAAAACGTACTTCCTTTGGTGGCTGCAGGAGACATGGTCTGCTTAGGACAGGACCATTCCTGTGGAGGTGAAGAACTATTGTGCACGAGGGCCAGCTGGTGGAGGCTCCTGGGAAACTCCAGGGCCAGAGAAGGCAAGCGGGGCAGGTGGAGCCCTGGCCTGCCCAACCTCGATGCTCCTCCCCACATTGTTCCCCAGGGGCAGGGCCAGGGTGAAAGAGAGAATGGCCCAGGGCCTTCCTGAAGTCCCTGTGCCTGCTGGGAGCTCTCTGTGGAGACCCCAGGCCATGTGTTCCCCCTTCATGATAAAGAGATGATGATGCCTCCTCTTGGTGGCAGGAAAGTCTGACAGCTGTGTTGCCCAGACTTGGAGCAGGGACAGCAGTACATGCTGGGATGGTCCACATAGCTTAGAGGAGGCTGGGTCCCTGCAGGCCCCAGACCCTTTGACAGCACTTGTCAGTGCAGGACCAACAAGTGGGATCCTCTGCTCGGTCTCGGTCTCTGTCCTGAGAGCCTTCATGCTGCTGTCAGGGACATTCTCTGGGCTACTTTGGCCCTATCTTGTGGTTTAAAGTAACTGATGGGGCACAGGGAACTGTGTGTGGCTGAACTAGGTCATGATGGGACAACAGAGATCATTTTAAATTCAGAGTTCCCTCTATAGGGACCTGATTCTCCCTAGAGATGTCTGAGGCAGGGCCTAGTGGGCCATGTGGGGACCATCACCACCCATTCATGGAACCACACAGTGCCTCTTGGTGAGGGCAGGCCCCTCTCAGTTGAGGACAGGTCAGAGGAGGAGGATGGACATTTACAACCTGAAGCTCACCACAGTTTGTGCCAGGAAGCCCCGAGGAGTCCCTGAGGATGGCTGTGCAGTGCAGAGGAAGACTCTTCCTGGGGTAAAGGTACATCATCCCCTGGATGTGGGGTCAGAAGGCAAACACAGCAGCTGCACTAGGCAGGCCCCTTGGTGGCCCGTACACTCCAGTTCTTTCCTCAGCTTCGTAAGCAGGGTGTCATTTGGGAACTGAGTCATCTTGGGATTCTTGGGACCAATTGGGACAAGGGAGGTACCAGGAAGGACCTACTCAGTTTATGGCTAAAGCAGCAGGGCTGTCCTCTGGTGATGAAAGGAAGTGCAGAGACTGTCTGAAGGCACAGACACCCCACACTACAGCTCAGAGCCAACCCACCACCCACCTCCCTCTCCCTGACCCCTCTGTGCACAGGGCTCTATCTATGCTTGCCCTCGGGCTGAGTCCGACAGACTCACTCGGGCTTCCCAAGCCAGCTCCCCTTCCCGTGTCCCACCACTGCCGAGGACGGGGTGCACAATCTGCAGGGCCCAACGCACAACGAACCACCAGGCCCCTCGTCCATAAATTGCCAAATATTTCAAGGCAGCAACAGCAGAGTGTTGACCTGAGCGTGGGCCCGTGGTCCTCCCAGGTTGGCCCGTCTGAAGCGGCGGATGGTGCCCCGGACGTCCACTCACACTGGGGTCCTGAACTGCTCCCAGACTGGCCCAAGTCTCTTCACTCCTGCCCCATCTCCCCACAGACCCCTGGCTGTTGCCGCTTCTGCGGGAAAGCCCAGGAGCGCCCCCTGCCCTGGGGATAAAGCCGAGCTGCTTTGGCCCCTAATCTGTAACCCTCCCAGCCCTGGGGGCCCTCACTGCCGGCGGTGCCTCCAGCATCCCCCACCCCCGGCTGCGTCCCGTGCGAGGGGCTCCTCCACCGCAGGCTTCGCGTTCCCCCGGGGTGTGGGCACTGCTCCACCCGTTCGGCGGGGGGCTGTCTGGGGGCCCCTGCGGGACAGCTGGAGTCTTCCCGGGAGGGGCAGCTTGCCCAGTCCAGCCAGCAGGCAACACCCGCGAGGGGCTTCTGAAACGACAACCACCACCCAGCTTTCTCTACTGGGTCTGCGGGCAGGACCGGGGATCCTGGAGGGTGATCCCGCAGGGACAAACCCACCACAACAGAGACGACCCCCCACCCTCCGCTCCGGACTGCGGCAGGGAGACCACGGGGACCCCGGCCCGGGGTCGTGGCCGAGCCAGCGGCGGAGCCGGACCCGAAGACCTTCAGTGACAGCCCCGAGCGCCACAGCCCACCTTTTCCTGTCGGCCGGAACAATCGTAGCTCCCCTTCGTGACGATTGGTCCAGAGGAGGCCACGTGACGCTAACCGGCCGGAAG
>PVJC01001513.1:43642-92528 GCA_004026665.1 Murina feae
CCCCCCCCCCCCCCCCCCCCCCCCCCCCCCCCCCCCCCCCCCCCCCCCCCCCCCCCCCCCCCCCCCCCCCCCCCCCCCCCCCCCCCCCCCCCCCCCCCCATCCCCCCACTGCTCCGCGCGCCCCGCCCCTCCGCGCCCCGCCGCCTCTTAGGGTCCCGGTGTCCCGCCCTGGCCTTGGGGAACGCACTGCCTGCAGCCGTGAGGAAAGCCAGGCCCCCTCGACTTTATTCCTCTTCCCATTTTGCGGGTGTTTCGTTTTTATGTCATATTTAACGGCTACGGAGACTTAGCACTGTGCTCTTTTATTTAATGCAAATACAAGCGATCAGTGGGTTTTATGAAGTTTCTGTCTTTTAAACAGAACAGGAAAAGAGGTGGATAAGATTAATTTGAATTTTCCTGGAAGTGACTTTTAATATTTGTAACGATTATATGAAACTTGATTTATTTGAATTCGTAGATACAGGAGCATAAAGTTCAGCTCTGCAAGTACGTGCTGACTTTACCAACAGCGCAAGCGAGGAATGACATTCACCAACAGACCAGACACATCAATAGTCACCCATCATCGCACAGACGGGAGAGGAGGCTGGAGAGGCTGAATTCCTTGCCCTGCACTCATCTCCCAGGAGGCTGGTCTGAAACCTTGGTCCTGAACCTGCCCATCCTCCTGCAAAACGCACCTCCCACGGATCCATCCAGCAACGAGTGAGCCTACCCAGGAGGATTCCACTGACGGTAGAATTTTGCTTCTCAGTGTTGATTAGGGTTACGGTTTCAGTACTTGTTGGTTTATGGGGCACATTTTCCCATTTAGAACTGTTAGCATTAAATACCGACTCAGTAATCACAGCTCTCCACAGGAAAAGGGACCTAAATGAGACCATGTTCTAAGGGCTAGTGGGACAGCATTTTCACACCATCTAACTACGTTAGGTTTCGTTGGCCCTGATGACGAACAAATTTAAGAAATGGCAGCTTTTTCAAAGGTTGGATAGAGCTTTGTTGTTTGAAATGAAGTGGAGGCTTAAGGAAACCACAAAGGTCCAGAATCCTTTTGGGTAGTCAGTCTTGTTTTTTTTCTGGGTTGGGATTCTGTATAGCCCAGGCTTTGTAACTGAGAATTGGCTTTCCTACATGATAATACCAGGAGTCCCAGGGACCAGTCAGCTAGCGCGTATGCCTAATATAGCAGAAGTAAGGATGGGGGCCATTAAAAACAGCCCCTGGAAAGAGATTTTCAATTTTTCATTCACAAAGCAAATGAAGCTTCCTAATGGCTACAAACACAGCTGGAAAGCTCAGCTCCTGCTAGCCTGCAAGCCCTTACTCTCTGCTTGCTTCCTTGTGTGACCTTCGCCTCTGTTACAGGAACAGCGTGGCTGCTTGCTCTGGTTCACTCGTGTTCAAAGAATTCGTGGCAGGCTGTGGTAACCATGGCAATGAAGGCCACAAATTCCTGGAAGTCACACTCGCCATCCCCATCGTTGTCCAGTGTCTCCATGACTTTGTCCACAACCTCCTGCTCTTTGATTTCCTACGAGAGATCAGTTACCCAGCTTGTTTCTAAATGCAAATTAAGGCCATCAAAACATGATTAAAAGTTGGCTGGTTTAAAAAATCTGTATTAGAAACAACCTAAGATACAAAATGCAAAAATACCAGGAAAATTTCTTCGGGGAACAGAGGGCTGTTGTCCGGGGGCCTGAGCCTTCTCTATCTTACTTCAGGTCCACCGGGATCTGGGCTATTTGTAAAGACTGAAGGGAACCACCAAGATCTGAAAACCTGCAGGTTGTTACCACTATACTTAAAACAAAACACCCGGAAAAGAAGAAGAGCATATCGATCAGCCCGGGTATATTATAGGAAAATGTCTTGAAAGAAAAAAGGAACCTTTGCCCCCCCCCCCCAAACTTGTCAGTTTCTGTGTGCAGAAGCCCCCACAATGAAGGCTTCCATGGGTTTTTATGTTATGAAAGGTTGTTTTGTTTTCTGTTGTTGAAGTAACTCTTCAGCATGCCCTAAATTCGTGAGATCCGTGTATGCTTTTTGCCACTTGAGTTGTTTTCTAGGTGTCATGGAACTTTTTCTGACAGTTCTTCCCAACACAGAAGCCGAGTAAATAGTCTTACAAAGTCTCTGAGGAATAAACACGGTGCAGGGCCATAACCATGTGAGAGTGTGGCATTTTGCTCCGAAAAAGAGCATCCGTGCAGGTTGTTGAGAGTAACAACCCCCTGTGCAGCGCAGGTTGGCCTGGAGAAGTCCGGCGTGGTGTTCAGTGGCTGCCTTCAATCTAAAACATGTGGAAGACGGAGCCCAGCTGGCGTGGCACAGTGGTTGAACCAGGAGGTCACGGTTCGACTCCCCGTCAGGGCACATGCCCAGGTTGCCACATGCCCAGTGTGGGGCGCGCAGGAGGCAGCCATTCAATGATTCTCATCATTGATGTTTCTCTCTCTCCCTCTCCCTTCCTCTCTGAAATCAATAATAATATACTTAAAGAAATAAAACATGTAAAGACTGAGATTCCAGTGGGGGTTGGGCGGGACCTATAAGCATAGGTTTAACCTATGGGTCTCAACCCTTTGGCAGGGTCAAGTAGCATTAAGAGGACAGCTGGTAGGGTTTGCAGTGGTTCTCAACCTGTGGGTCTCAACCTCTTTAGCGGTCAAACGACCCTTTCACAGGGGTCGCCTAAGACCATCCTGCATCAGATATTTATATTACAATTCATAACAGTAGCAATATTACAGTTATGAAGTAGCAACAAAAATAATTTTATGATTGGGTCACAACATGAGGAACTGTATTTAAAAGGCCAGAAGGTTGAGAACCACTGGGTTAGAAGATGGATGGCAGCAGTGTATTATTTCAATTATACTATGAGTTTGCCTCCTAACCAAAATTACTTGATAAAGCCAGGCCAACAAACGTTCATGATACCTTGGCATACTTACCTTGAATTACTTACCTTTTATAAGTTGTGGTTACCGCATGTTAAGCTTTTTCTATATTTTAAAATCAATAAATTTGCAGTTACTGGTTTTTGAACTTACACTGTATGTTAAACACTTGACAAAAAACTGTCATTTCATCCTCACAACAATCCTTTTTACAGAAGTAACTGGGACTTCGATAAAGGTAGAAGGCGGGATTGGTGGGAGTGAATAATTAAACATGTGACTGAGGCAACTGCCGCTGAGACTTGACTGCCTGAGAAATCAGTCCCGGAATCAGACTAGGGGATGCCTCTCCCACCTCACCATAAGCCTGCAAGTCACTTCCTCTGCTTTGGTGGTGCCATTCAGAGCCTTGGAGTGTTTGTGTGGGGGTGGGACAGGAGAACCCAGCCAGCTGCAGACAGTGGGTGCTGCCCTGATGCTGGAACCTGGGGCTCGCCCTGCACTGAGAGGCTCAGCTGGCTGGGATGGTGGCTCCCTATCACCATCACCATCCCTCATGGTGCTCTGGTGTCTTTCCCGGAATTAGCTCCTGCTCAGACATTGGTGCACTGGTTCATTGGCTGGCCTTTTCCCTGGGTGTGATTAGTCACTTCAGAACCTTGGTTGTAGGTACTAAGGGAAGGTCAGGCACCAGGTAGATGGGAGTTCATTTGGGGGTGTAAGACTGGTGTGCAGTAAAGATGATGGGTGGCTGATCCAAGGGCTGGAGCTAGTGGGTAGAGAAGTGAGTCCTTCATGGACATTCTTTTACCGAAGATCAGAGTGGGACCTGTGGGGGGGAGGAGGGCTCATCAGGAGTCCTCGTGCAGCTTCCTAAGTCAGGGTCCTCTCCGATGTCTCTTATTCCATGAAGCCCCCGCGAACCCCCCGGCCTCCTGTCCTCAGTCAAGAAGGTTGTGGTCCATGGATGTGCCAGCCTGGGTGCTTCCAAAGCAGAGGCCGTGTCCTTGGGCCCGTGCCTCCCCCAGTAGTGAACATGATCAGTGATCAGTAAATATTTCCTCAGTGAATGGCATCTTTATCACTTAGGTGGATGCTGAACATCTAGCTAAAGCTAAAATAGTGCTTTTCCCCCAAACAAAAACTTCTCTTTAACATCTTTATATGCACGTGGCCCATGATAAGTTCTGAGGATATTTTCTATCCCTTCTGCCATCACTGCTGTAAATCCTTAGATTTTTTTCAGAGAAAATGTCAGCATTGTTTGGAATCTGTACTTTTGCCTTTGAGACAGCAGTTTTTTCTTGATGTTCCCACTACATACAAAACAAATAAAAATGAAGGCAGTGGGGCTCAGCTAAGCTAGCCTCCATAATGAGGGTTCAATCGTGCAAACGAGTTTTCAGAAGCAACCTACGAGTCCTGAGACAGACCTGGAGTCATGTATGCTCTGAAGAGGAAGTGCACAGGTGGTTTTAGAAGTGGAGAGAAGTCAATAAAAAATTTTAAAAAAAGAGAAAAAAGAAGAAGTGGAGAGGAGAATGCATAAACTGCCGATTTTAAAAGACTCACCTCTAAAAAATGGGAAAGCTCGTTGTTGATGAGCTCCTTGAGTTCGGATTTCTTCAGCTTGTGCTTGTCTCCCTCCTTTCCGGAATATTGATGGAAAACATCAATGAGGGCCACCACGGCCTTCTCCAGCTCAGACATCCTAGGGGTCCACAGAGGGAAGAAGCCTTCTCATGCTTTTTGCCTTGTTTCACAACGAAGAGTTAACATCTTACCTACACAGACACATCCACCCGGAGGAGGGGGCTGGGCCAGCCTCGGTTCACCTCCAATGTCAAGCTCGGAACTTGCTCTCCCGTCTACCTTTTAGATCCACTCTTCCCCCTTCCCTCCTTTTCTCTACCCCTGTTGACTACCTTGACAAGTTCCCAGGCTCTCTGACTTCTGATTGGGTTTGGCCAATGGGAACTCCAGCAATAATATGAAGGCAGCCCTGGTTGAGTTGGTTGGGCACCGTCCGTGCATTGAAAGGTTGCGAGTTCGATTCCTGGTCAGGGCATATGCCTAGATTTGGGGCTCAATCCTCTGTAGGGGGTTTGCAGGAGGCAGCTGATCACTGTTTCACTCTCACATTGATGTTTCTCTCTCTTCCTCTATCTCTAAAAATCAGTTTAAAAATCTTTTTAAAATATGAAGGCAGAGCAGTGAAGGAGTTCTGGGATTGATCCTTGCCTCCTACCTCGGGCACCCTCTGCCCTGGCAGGGCCCTAAGTCAGTGACAGTGCAGCTGAGCAGAGCAGTGCTGCAAGCTGTTAGAATTAATAAGAAAGCAGTAAGGTGACCAGGAGCCGAATGAGGGTACAAACATCAATAGTATCTTATATTCCGTCAATAAACAGAAAGGAGGAAAACAGGAGGAGAATTCCGTTCATACAAGAGCACACACATATTACTAGGAATACGTTTAGCATGAAAAGTGTAGGTCTTTCCAAAAGATTTTAAAAGTCATGAAAGGTAGGAATTTGCTTTCCTTTGAACTAATACGTAAATTTAACTCATTTTTTAATAAAAAAAAAACTTTACTGGAAAAATTAATATGGTAGAATTTCCACACATTTTTTGGAAAAAGAAGATCAATGAAAGGTACTTTGACCTACTAGAAACAAAAACTGTATTGTCAGGTTATATGGTTAAGCTGGTTCCACTATAGGAACCGGCCAGTACAGCAGGAACCTCCGCCAGGTGTTTCTTCAGGATCCATGGAGGTGCTGCCTCAAGTGAATGGGGGAAAGGTCGCTTATTCCCTAGTAAGTGTTTCTCTGCAGTTGCCAAAGTCAGAAACTTTCTGCTTCCCTCAACACACACCTTATACCATAGCCTGTAAACTGAGGAAATACCTGTTTAAACTTGGGGGTTAGGCACATTTACAAAGGACAGTTTTTCATTTGTTTCACAAAACTGAGACACTCGGCCAGAGAAATTTATCAGCTTTAGACCTTGAATTCTTCTTATTAAAGAATCCTAGTACCGTCATAGTGAAAGATAAATAGAAGAGTTACACCTACTTGTGGAAAAATCATTCCCATGTTGAGTATGTCACATCTTAAAAATAACTTGGAATAAAATATTTAAATTTTTATTTCTAACTTCCTAAGGGAAAGAGAATTGAGGGTTTTCATCTTGGCTTGATTTTTGCTAAAGCCACACCATTAATTATTATACTTTGTTTTAAGTCCCTAATAATCAGATGTATCATATACAGATAGGACAATTCAGATGGATGAAAAACTTTAACATTTCCTACTTTCTTATCCTTTGCACTGAAATTTCAATTATTGATTTAAAAAAAAAAAAAACAAAACAAAAAACAAAACAAGCCTCAGTTGGTTAGAGTTGTCCCAATATGTCAAGGTTGTGAGTTTGATCCCCAGTCAGGACACATACAAGAATCAACCAATGAATGCATAGATAAATGGAACAACAAATCAATGTCCCTCTCCCCTTTCCTCTCTCTCTCAAATCAATAATAATAAAAAGAAACAAAACAAAACCTTTTATACCATCCTGATGCTTCTCAAAATTCATGATGTTTTGGGGAAGAGGAAGGTAAATTATTTGTGTGTGTGTGTGAAGTATGACTAGTGGGATTTTTCTAAAAGGAAAAGCATGGAATATATACTTCATAGGTTTTAAAACTCCATAAAATGTGATTTTCTTTAAAACCATACTACAAGTTAATTATTTTCCCTGTTAAATTCTTCCCGCTGACTAAGAAACAATTGATGGTGTAAAGTTTATCTTTTAAGAGAAATGGAAATCAAATATCCATGTTCCTTTTGCACTTCACTCTATGCCTGTTACTCCTGCTTCAATTAGCCTCTTATTCCTGTGTTAATCGTTTTATGTCGAAAACAAGAGAAGTTTTGAGCTTTCACACATCGCACATGATGTGAGGGTTCCCTCTAAGGAAGGGGCCCTACCTACTTGAGAAATGATCAGATTGATGAAAGTTAAACCCACCATAAACCCCGATTTCTTCGACCCAATTTATAATTCACTTGTAAAAGACCTCTCAGTTTTCATGGAATTTCTGAGTAGGTGTCCAGAGGCCCTGACATTTCCCTTTGAGGAAAATGGGAACACTGAGAAGCAGTGTGTACTCAGGGCCCGGGCAGGAGCAAGGAGAGAAAACACGCATCTGTAAGAGAGGGCTAAACTAGCATCAGGCTGCCCGTCCTTCTCAGCTCTGCAGAAGCAAAAACCCTCTTCTTCAAAGAGGGAAGAATCAATATTTGCATTACTTCTGGGGAAATGTCAGCAATCACCAGACCTGAGGTTTCTCCAACTTATGGTAATAAAAACATGGGCAAGATGAACCTCCAGCTGTCTAGGGTTGAGGCAGTCATGTCCACAACGCAGTAGTAAAATTCACACTTTGAAATGCTGCACTTACCTAAAGGGGCTTTCTAAACTACCACCCAGTTCTCCAACCCACCTTCTGGGATCCCTGCCCTACCTCAGCCCCCAAAAGAGCAGGCTTTCCCCTCTCACGTGTGATCTTGGTCGCTCTTTGCTCTTCGTGGTCACCTCCTGGCTGCAATGTCCTGAGTGGCAGGAATGGTGGGGAGGGATGGCCTTTTATTCCTTCCTCTGGGCGTGGGCCCCTTGTGCAGTCCCATTGCGGACGCAGGCAGCCAATGGGGTCTGAGGGCAGGGTGGGGGTGGCTGGAGCAGGCAGGCCTGCACACAGGGCTGCATTGACCAGGCTGCCACCCGGGGACTGCACTTGGGCCAAGGAAGAAAATGGCCTGCGGGGCAGGAAGTGGGGAGTCAGCTTTTTGTGCTATTTTAAATTTACACATGAATATTAATGATCTTCTAAAAGCAAGGTTGGTGGTGGGGAGAGGAGAGAGACAGATTAATGGATTCAAACAACACAAATGTTCAGCCAAGAACTTGGAGCGTCCAAGTGCAGGCTGGACCATGCTGTTTTCCAGTGGAGAGGCCCCTGAGCCCTCTCCTGTCTCCAGCCCCCCCTCCAGGCCCCCACTAGCAGGCAGGATGCCCCATGGACATCTGTACCCTGAGCTGAGCAGGGCTGCCCAAGAAGCCACTGAGCTCAACATCAGCAGGGACTGAGACATTTGGCAAAATAGATACTTGGTTCATTTAGGGGAAAGTCCTTGTTTAATATGATTGAGGACCCGTGCCAGGCACTCTCCGAGGTAAGCGCAGTCACAGACTTTCAGAGCCAGACGGTGTCACAGACTTGTCCTGTGCAATTACTCTGTTCTGCAAAGGTACAGTTTCTGTAGGACTGAGACCCCACGGTCTCAGGGGAAGCCAGGCCCAGCCTCCCTGCCACCCATCTTCAACAGCACCATACCTGAGACATCTCCAAGCAGAAACCCAAAAGGTATGCATTCCTTTAGATGATAATTCAAAAACCGTCGGCTTCAAAATAATAAAAAGATGTCTGAACCAGAATCAGGGCCCTTCTGACTCAGGTTCGCAGTGGCCACGGACCCATCCGATACACAAAGATGTCTGTGGACACAGTTGTTCTGTTGTCATCTGTTTTACTGGAAACTTCTTGTTTATTCAATACTCAGAAGCATAGCCTGGGAATAGCATGGGGCTGTGAGCCTTGGGACCTGAATTGTCCCAGCCTGGACCCCCAGCCTATTTCTTTTCTTCCTTAAGCAATTTTAATCACAAACTGAAAGTAAAAGGGGTGCAGGCTGGCTCTTAGAGAGTGGTGGCTGACGCTAGGCCACGTTCCTGGAAGTACTGGTGGGGGAGATGGGGAGGAGTTTCTTGCTTTTTCATTGAAATAGGATGTAATCTTCCCTTGTTCTTCCTGATCCCCTGTTGGCAAGTCCTCCCATGTAACACCTTCTGCCTCCTTCTCCAGGATGCTCTGGGCTGTGTGCCAACTGAACACCTAGCCTATTTCTGATAACCAGTTGACTGTGGAAGAAAAAACGTGAGCTCGGTTTACAGGTGGGTCTGTAGGATATGCTGATCCCACCCTAAGTGGACAGATACAGCACTATGGCCCCACTCAAGGGGACTCTACAAACAGTGGTGAAGGGAAGTCCTCTCAGGAGCTGAACTTTGAGACACACATTGGATTGTCCACTATGTCTTGTGTGAGAAGTGGTTGGTATATGGATGTATATTAATTCAGGGAAGGCTACCAATAATTAGCAACTTGGACAGAACAGATTTGGAAATTTGGCTTCTGGAAGAGCCATCAACTGGCACATACTGAGAAGAGGGTCTGAATAATCAGTGATCGACCCTGTGTCAGAGCTGGACAGTGCCTAGACATGTCTCAGTGCTCTGTTCAGCCAGCTCTGACTGCCTCTGCTCCAGGAGTTGCTCACTGTGTCCATGAGTGAAGTGATCAAGTGGAGGCATGTATGCGTGCATGTGCTCACTATCGTGGCCTTCCACTCACCAAAGCTGACCAGGCTTAGAGCTCCCAGGAGCCGAGACCAGCGATGAGTCCTGTGGTGCCCAGCCAGATGCCTGGTGGCAAGTTGATTACATTGGACCTCTTCCATCATAGAAGGGACAGAGATCTGTCCTCACTGCAATAGATATATGTTCTGGGTGTGGATTTGACTTCCCTGTCCATCCTGCTTCTGGAAGCACCAGCATCCATGTCTTCACTAAAGCCTTATCCTATCTAATAAAAGAGTAATATGCAAATTAACCATCACTCTGACACCTAAGCCACGCCCACCAGCCAATCAGAGTGGCTGTATGCAAATTAACCCAGCCAAGATGGAGGCCGGCAGCCACGGAGCTAGAGCAAACAGGAGGCTTCTGTTGCAACTGCCTGCCTAGGCCAGCTGGGCCTCCACTCAAGGCAACAAAATTTTAATTATAGAAGATAAATAAACTCCAGAAACCTGATTTCAGCCAGCCTCGCTGGGACCTTGGGTCAATGGGAGCTGTGGGCAGCCTGAAAACGGCCCTCAGCCCTCACCCAGGCTGGCCACACCCCCATGGGGTGAGGGTCACCATTGGGGGGGCTTGGCCAGCCTGCAAACAGCCATCAGCCCCTCAACCAGGCTGGCCAGGCACACCAAGTGGACTTCCCCCAAGGGGTCCCAGACTGCGAGAGGGCACAGGCCGGGCTGAGGGAACACCCTGAGTGCACAAATTTTTGTGCACCGGGCCCCTAGTCTACTATAATGGCATTCTGGACAGTATTGCATGTGGTCAAGGAACTCACTTCAAAC
Organism: Murina feae; assembly: GCA_004026665.1. Classification (NCBI taxonomy): domain Eukaryota; kingdom Metazoa; phylum Chordata; class Mammalia; order Chiroptera; family Vespertilionidae; genus Murina; species Murina feae. The sequence goes on from PVJC01001513.1 coordinate 53,814, forward strand.
AAAGGATGTGCAGCAGTATGCTTATACCCATGAAATTGAGTGGTTTCATCACATGTCCCATAACTCAGAAGTGGTTGACCCAGTTGAAAGGTGGAATTGGTTCCTGAAGAGTCAGTTATGATGCCAGATAGGAGGCAACATCCTGAACGAGATTCTGTATTACAGGATACAATATAGACTCTGAACAAGGGGCCATTACATGGTGCTATGTCCCCACAGCCAGAGTGCTCCTGTCACTAGAACATTGACTAACCTACTTACAGAATTTTTGTTTCTTGTCCTGGCAACTTTGAGGTGGTTTGAAGATCTTAGTCTCCAGAGAGGAATGCTTCCACTAGGTCCCAGTGAATTGGAGGCTGAAATTGCCACCTGGCCACTTTGGGGTCCTTATGCTTCGGAACCAGCAGGCCAAAAAAAAAAAAAAGGTTAATCTACTGGCTTGAATGATTGGTCCCAATTACCAAGGGTGGGGAGGGGGATGGGTTACTGTAACACAATGGAGGCCAGGAGGACTATGGTGCCCAGGGGCATCTGGGCACCTGGGGCCTCTCTTAATACTTTCATGACCAGTGGTAAAGGTTACTGAAAACAACCACCAAAAAATGAAAAACACAACAAGACTATTGAAGACTCAGGTCCTTCAGAAATGAAGGGTTTGCTCACTCTACCCACTAAGGTACCCAGAGCAGGTTCTACCTGAGGGCAAAGGAGCTAAAGAATGGACAGCTAAGGAAGGAAGCCATGATGTTACCTACAACTTCATCTCACTACCAGTTACAGAAATGAGGGCATGTAGCCGCTTTGTATATTTTTTGGCTTGTTATATGCATGTGTTTATTTCCTAACCATTTTCCTCTCTCTTCCCAATTTTTATTTTATAAACAAGTTGTTGGAGGTTAGCATTTTGATTTAATCTTTAGGTGACTGAATTTTCAGTGGAACCATGACTGAATTTGAGGACCAAGTATAGCGGTGGGTGTTGTGACTGTTGGGTCTGTGCATCTTCTCATTTGAGGGAGAACTTCACTTGTCACAAGATGGCTGTGTCTTTTTAGTGAGAAATAGAATTACTTAGTTATTGTAAGGGAGTCCAAATGTGTGTAAAATTTTGCTGATGGACACCGAGTAGCCAAAGAATGGACTGGGCTGTTATGGGTGTATAACCTCTCAGGTCTGATTCTCTGCTTCGGCACCTGCACAGCATTCATTGACTAGACTTCTGCTTGTGACTCCTTACAGTGAGTGTGATGTGCAGTTTTGTAGTGAGGGCATTAGAAGGGGGAAAGGGCTTCCTTCCATGTTTTGCTTTGTCTCACTCCTTCACAGTCCTTTACAGCATCTGGTGGTGCTCTGCCCCAGCCACATGTCCAGAGAGGGCAGCCCTTGGAGACCTTGCAGCCTGGCCTGGGCCCAGTGGCCATTTCTCCCTGGTTCTTCTGATGTGGACACAGCACAGTCCAGAACTTGCACTCACATCAGCTCCCCACTCTCTCTGCATATCCATCCTCCAGCCTCAGCATGCCTGTGCCCTGGAGGTTGTTTCTCATGACTTTCCTGGTGTGGTCATTGCAAGGCCCAGGCTCACATTCACACTGGCACCCCAGCCCCCTTTGTGCACCTACCCCCTGCCTTGGCTCACCTGTGATCTCTGGGGTTGAGTCAAGAACTGTGAAGGGCTGCACTTTTACCTGCTTCAAACTAAACAGTGGGCATGTTCTTGTTTTCCAGATGCTGGCAGGAGGCACGAGGTTCCTGGGTCAGAGTTAACTCACAGAAGAACCGGTAGCCAGAGCTCCATGTTGGCATTGGTTCCCCTAGCCCATGGCTGTGGGACAGATGGGCCTGGATGAGGGCGTGCACATGCGGGGCACGTGTCCCAGGAGGGCATGCTGAGCTGGAGGTGTCGCTGCTTTCCCATCAAGTGGTGAACTCATCGTTTGTCCTCCTTTCTCAAGGTTGCTCCCTGCAACAGCCCTGAGCCTGGATAAAACATGGCAAGGGTCTGGCATTCTTGGCATGCCTGGCAGTAACATTCAGGACACTCAGGGCCAAGGGGGTTTCCTGCCCCAGCAAGTGTTCCTGCTGCCATCACTTGAGGAGCAGCTCTGGCCTGGGTAGACAGCAAGCTTCTTCATCATGGTGTGAACCCCAGGTTTGGGGAGGGGTGCTCCTTTTAAGTCTGTTCTTCCTTGGTTGTTTTCCCGCAACCATAGGCTGCCCTTTAGACATCTCTGTGTAGTTACTGTGCTGTCCTAGTTTCATGATTCTCTACGTTAAACTTGCCCTGTTTAAACTACCATGTGGTTTCTGTCTCTTGCTGGACCCAGACTGGTACATTAGTTAACAAGAAAAATAAAAGGGTTTAATATTTTTTTTTACTATTTGTTTGTTAGTCTAAAATGATTTCAAAAGAAAAACATTAAAAATATACTATACGGAAAATGTATACTTAACAGAAGGGACAAAATGGAGGAAAACAGTAGTGCTGATGTCTGAAATCAATAGTTATCTTTGAATATACAAAAATCCCCAAAATGATGTACTATAATCTGTTTTTTGTTTGTTTGTTTGTTTTTTACCAACAGAACACTTTCAACACCAAATGTGTGGGTTTTTTCCCCCTCACATTAACCAATTCTCTATCAGTGGGTGTCCTACAATTCAATACAACTCAGACACCATCTACCTGGAATTAATGCAGATGCCACAGGTTAGGGGCTCAGTCCCACAAGGCTGCCCCCACTTCAGACATCATTGCAAGTCCCGAGCCACACGTACTTCTGACTGACTGCCTATAAATTGGGGATTCCCGTGACCTTTTCATCAGGTTCAATAATTTACTCACAGATCTCAGGAAAACAGCTTACTTACTATTATTGATTTATCATAAAGACTATAACTTGGGAACAAATGGAAGAGATGCGTGGGGTGAGGTTCAGGGGAAGGGGTGGTGGAGTCTGATTTCTCTGGGGTGGCCTCACTCTCCCAGCACCTCCACCATGTGTTCACCCACCTGGGAGTTATCTGAACCCCATCCTTTGGGGATTTTATGGAGGTCCCATTAGATAGGCATGTTTGATTAAGTCACTGGCCATTGCTGAGTAACTCACCCCTGCGTTTGGGGGTGGGGCTGAAAGGTCCAACCCTCTAATCACAGCGTTGGTTTCCCTGGTGACCAGACCACATCCTGAAGCTCTCTAGGGCCCACAGAGTCACCTCATGAGCACCATTTCAAATGCGGTTGAAAGGGGCTCATTGAGAATAACAGAAGATGCTGCTCTCACCTCATCACCCAGGGAATTACAAGGTTTTAGAAGCGCTGCGCTTGGACCCAGGATGAAGACCAAATATATATTTCTTATTACAGTGCAACATCACATGGTGTAATAAGACATTGTAAATGTGCATAGCCCACCCGGAAAAGGCATATGTACTGTTTCCTGAACAATAAAAAAGCTTAGGAGACAGAACCAACTGAGGCTGGTTGCTTGATAGCAATCACTGCCTGGCTGTGGGTGACCTTGGAACAAAGATGTCTGCGGTGTGTGACAGCGGCTGGACTCCTCTGGCTTTGCCGTCTCTGCGGTCAAGAGCCATCTGCTTGGTTAGTGTTCACGGCACTGTTGGAAATTGCCCAGCATTCCCATCTGCAAAACTGGATAACTGGGTGGAGATGACAGAGGCTCAGCCCCTCCCACGTGTCGGCCACAGTTGCCTTCAACGCCAAAGGCACCTTGTGTAGGACTAATGATAAGGATCTACTGAGGGATTGGCTCCCGAGCTGGGTGGGGGTGCAGGTGGAGGCTCAGCATTGCTTATGGTGGGGAAAGGGTCCACTTCTCAGGCTGCAGTGCCTTCTCCATCCAGGCAGTTGGCACATTGCTTCTGCCAAGGTCTTCTCCTGCCACTCAGGCTCCTCCCTCAGCCCCCCTTCCATCTACTCAGCAAACCTTCACCGCTTAATTCAGTAAGCAGACCCCAGCCTCACAGCATCTGCCCAGGGGGCAGGGAGAGTCATTCTGGTTTGAGTTTTCCAGGAGGAAAGGCCTGGGAAGCAACATTGTTCTCTCGCACAAAGGAATGCCATGCGCCACCAAGCTGCTCACGAGGTTGGTTACCGTGACCGGAGCCCATTGAGAGAAAAGGATGCCTGTGTTCTAAAGGGATGTGGGAGAAGGGACAAAGGCTTCTGTTGTAGGAATTGCAAGTGTGGAGGCGATGAGAAACAATTGTCTTTCCTGTTCTAAAGAAGGCTGCTACCAGCCGCAGGAGGCCAAGGAGTCGAGGGGCTAGGTTCAAATCCTGCCTCTGATGACTTAACCTGTCTCAGCGTCAGTGAAAGTGGAGGAGCCGGTACCCTTCAGAGGATTGGGGGTGGAGTAAGTGAAAGTTTGCACACATGTGTGTGCATATGCACACGTATAGAGTGTGAAGTACCTAATCCACTCAGTTAATGGTCATTGTTATCATAAAAGCTACTACTTTTATCTATCAAAAGAACCTGGACTTGTACTACCCGATGTTGCCCAGTGGTTGGAGCGCCGCCCCATGGACATGGGTTCAATTCCCGTCAAGGGCACATACCTTGGTGGCAAGACAGGCTAGATCCTGGCCCTGGTGGGGATGGGGGGAGGGGGAGGCAACCCATCAATGTGTCTCTCTTACATCGCTGTTTCTCTCTCTGTGTTTTCCCCTCCCTTCCACTCTCTCTAAAAACCAATGCAAACAGTGTCCTCAAGTGAGATCAATAACAGAACCTGGACCTGCCAGGTGAACTCCTGGAACAGAAGGCAGACACAACAAAGCAAAGCCCAGGACAGAGATTTCTTTCTGCGCCAGCGTGTGAGGGCCCAGAAGTGTGGCAGGAACTCACTGGCTCATTTAGAAAATACTCTTGAGTCCAGGAGGCCCCCAATGCGGCCAGTTGTGATAGCGTATCTGTATTTTGTGAGTATCGTGTTTTATTATTTTGATACCACACCAAATTCCATGAATCCATTTGGTTTCTAACCAGTCATTTCAGAATCACTGCTCCCTCTCAGAAGGGCAGCCCAGCGTGAGCAGAGCTGCTGGGGTTTGCTTTGGATCCATGGCAACGTTAGGGCCAGCTCAAAACAGCAGGGTTTTTGTTTTTGTTTTTTCTTTTAAAGTTTGAGAAGGAGCTGGAGCTGGGAGCACAGGGAGCACACTTTCCTCAGCCTTGCTTTGTGTGTGTGTGTGTGTGTGTGTGTGGTTTCTTGTCCGGGGAACTGCTGCCAGGAAAAGGCATCAAAAGGAAAAACCAGTTTCCCCCTTTGGTGGAACTCTGTCGCAAACATTTACTTGAGTGTACTTATAACTTTTAAGGACTCTTGAACATTTGCCATGAAATCATGTCAGGTTTAGAGTTTTTTATTTTTATTTTTATTTTTATTTTTTTTTTTAAATCTTTATTGTTCAGATTATTACAGTTGTTCCTCTTTTATCCCAGGTTTAGAGTTTTTTTAAAAAAAATCCCTCAATTTGCCTCTTTGCTGTTTTACTCAATGGGAACATTTTTCTAAATTTACTCTGTAATCATCACACATTTTCCTAACTCTGTCCTCTTGTGGGCCCAGAATAGCACACAGTATTCAACCACATTAAGCTAAATGAACAACAAAAAGCTAATCAGTTGAGTGTTAAATTTGTTAAACTAATGAGGATGCATACACTTTGATTTAAAAAATGTGTCTGTGGGTTTGAGCCATCTCCATTCAAAAAGTATAATCCAGGAGGTGGCAATGAATTCATTATTTTGAGATTTAAATAAAAACGGTACCAAAGAAAATAGAGAATATGAAAGATAAAGACATGTAAGTCAGTAAGCCTGATTCCTAGTAGCATATAATTTTATGTTTTCCTTTCTAATAGTTATTCCTTTTTCTTATTTATTGATTTACTTGCCTTATTGTGCTAGCCAGGATTTCCTATGGTTGTATGTTGGGTTGTTATAATTTCAAATCTACTTGTTATGGCTTAAGTGAAGTGGTTTTGATCTAAGGGTTTATTTGTTTACATGAGGTGGTTGTGTTAGGATGTCATCAAAATTGTCGTGGAGGAGCGACTATGATGTACTTATTTAAACTTTAATTCCAAGAGTCCGTGAGGACTTACCGAGAGTGTTTAGTTTGGAAAAGGCTATTTTTTGCTGATCTGAATAGTTCTCTGAAGACCTTGGGGTGGCCAGGCTGCTCTATGCCAGCAGCGATGAAAACTGCAGCGGCCCATGAAGGAGACCACCTTGCCCGCCAACACCGGTGCCTTTGTTCCACTTGAATCTTGCTCTACTGACAAGGGACTTTCAGTTAACACTGGGAGCTGGACATCAGCTGTTACCAACTCTTCTGAGAAACAACTTGTAGAAAAGTGTACTTTAACTAAATTTGGACTTAATTTCTTTCATCTCTTCTTTGCCTGGAATAATAGTATAATTAATCTATCATCGGTTTGGAGTGTGTGTGTGTATGTATATATTAGAGTCCCAGTGCACAAATTTGTACACAGGTGGGGTCCCCCTGGTGGCCTGCAGGGATCTGGCCGAAACCCACACCTACCTGCAGCTCCTACCTGCCACTCCCGCTCATCCCGGCCCCACTGTGCCTGCCTCAGGCTCCTGCCCAATCAGTCCCACTCATCTGGGCTCACTAGCCATGAGCTATGTGTCTAGCGCCTTCGCAAGGGGGGTGGCCTGGGGGATCAGGGTGAAAACAGCTCTCTGACATCCCTTGAGGGGTCCTGGATTGTGAGAGGGCACAGGCCAGGCTGAGGGACCCCACTGGTTCACGAGCTGGGGAGGGACTGCAGGAGGGCTCCAGGGCATGTCCGGCCCATCTCGCTCAGTTCCCACAGGCAGACCTCAGCTAATCTACTGGATAGAGCATCTGCCCCCTGGTGGTCATTGCATGTCATAGCGAGCAGTTGAGCAGCCTTAGCATATCATTAGCATCTTACACTTTGATTGGTTGTTCAGTCTGCCATTTGGTCTATATGACCCTTTTATTATATAGGATATATATATATATATATATATATATATTTAAATATATTTTTATATCTTTCAGAGAGGAAGGGAGAGAGAGATGGGAACATCAATGATGACAGAGAATCATTGCTTGGCTGCCTCCTGCATGCCCCATGCTGGGGATTGAGCCTGCAACCCAGGCATGTGCCCTTGGTCAGAATCGAACCTGGAACCCTTCAGTCTGCAGGCTGACGCTCTATCCACTGAGCCAAACCGACTAGGGCTGGAGTGTGTGTAAATATATATATATATATATATATATATATATATATATATATATATATATATTTTTTTTTACTTATTGGGAGATATTATCTTGTATGCTATTGGCTTGTGAAATATTATTATGTTACAATTTCTGCAGTGAACTTATCTAATAAAAGAGTAATATTCAAATTAACCCTCACTCTGTTATACCCACCAGCCAATCAGGAGCAAATATGCAAATTAACTTAACTAAGATGGCTGCAACCACAGAGCTGGAGTTGCCCCGGGCAATGGAGGAAGCCAGGACCCTGTGGGCCCTGAGCTTTACTCAAGGCTACAAAGTTTCAATTACAGAAGATAAACAAATCCCAGATACAGTGCTGGGCTGTGACCTTGGGTTGCCAGGGGCAACCCAGGCTTGGGGGGGGGGACTAAGACAAAGTTTCAATTATAGAAGTTAAATAAATCCCAGATACCTGCTTCCAGCCAGGCACCCCAGTAGGGACCTGAACCCTCAATTGGCTGTGGGCAGCCTGCAACAGCCCTCTGCCCATCACCCAGGCTGGCCAGGCATGCCAGCATGTGGACATCCGCCGAGGGGTCCCAGACTGTGAGAGGGCACAGGCCAGGCTGAGGGACCCTCCCGAGTGCACAAATTTTTGTGCACCGGGCCTCTAGTGTTAAATAATTGGCAAAGATACTCTCAGTCTCTGAGCATAAATTTGCCACAAACAAACACCTGTAAAATGTTGAATAGAAGTGGTGGATACATATTCCTTGTTCCTAATAAAAACTTTCAGTATAATATTATGATTTTAGTGATAGGTTTTTGATAGATGCCTTTTAACAGATAGAAAGAGTTCTTGTCAAATCCTTTTCCTCATTTATTGAAATGATTGCATTTTTCTCCTTTATTCTGTTAATATGTTGAATTACATTAATTTTCAAGTGTTAGTTCAAGTTTGTGTTACTGGGATAAACTCCACTTGGCCATAATGTGTTACCCTCAGTATATATTGTTGGGTTTGATTTGCTAATGCTTTAAGGGTTTTTGCATCTATTTCATGAGTGATATTAGTATGTAATTTCCCCCGTCAGATATTTGTATTAAAATTGTTTGCCTAATAAAACAAATTGGGAAGTGTCCATCCAAATATATTTTAAAAATTTATCTTCATTTTTGAAAGTATTACAGATGTCCCCTCTCCCCCCACTAACCCCTTCTAGCCCACTTCTGCCCCCACCCCAGGCCTTTACCACATTATTGTCTGTGTCCATGGGTTATGCATATATGCATGTAGGTTCTTTGGTTAATCTCTTCCCACCTACCTCATCCTATATTTCCTTAAATTTTTGTTTAATAGTGTTATTTCTTGCTTATACATTTGATGGAATTCACCTGTGAAACCATTTGAGGCTGGACTTTCTTTGTGGGTAGGTTTTTTAAATGACACATTTATTAAATGATATATTACACAAATCGCACTGGGTTATGAAATATCATCACTTTATATACCATTGGATTATCATTTTTAAATTATACATTTTATTGATTTCAGAGAGGAAGGGATAGAAACATCCACGAGGAGAGAGAATCATTGATTGGCCGCCTCCTGCACGCCCCCTACTGGGGATGCAGCCAGCAGCCTGGGCCTGTGCCCTGCCCAGAATCCCACATGACCTCCTGGTTCATAGGTTGAGGCTCGACTACTGCCTCACACCGGCTGGGCTCATTGGATTGTTTTTGCTAACATTCTATAGCATTCTTATCCTGGCTGCATAGAACCAGCTAGTTAGTATTTCACTTTTCCCTATTTTCTGGAAGAATCTGTGTAACATTGGTATTATTTCCTCTTTTATATGTTTGGAAACATTTACTAGTGATATCATCTGGGACTGGAGTATTCTTTGTAAGAAGATTGTATGACTAAAAAAATCAATTCCTTTAACAGATATAGAACTATGCAAGTTTTCTAAATATTCTTGGTCAGTTTTGGTAATTTGTTTTTCAAGAAATCTGTGGAATTTGTCAATCTTTTCAAAAGTTTTGTAATATGTTTATTATCTTCTAAAAATTTATAGAATCTGTAATGAATTCTTTTTCATCTCTCACGCTGGTATTTTGTGTCCCTGTTCCCTTTTTAATACACATACCGTAAAATTTACCACCGTAACCACTTACAAGTGTGTAGCTCAGTGTATTCAATCATTCATATCGTCCACCCATCGCCGACATCCATCTCCGTCACGGTCTTCATTTTGTAAAACTGAAACCCCGCGCAGTCTCCTCGGGCTCCCCCGGCCCCGCAGCCCGAGGCCATCACGAAGTCACGCTGACGTCATCTATTTCTCTCTTAATCGCAAACTTCCTTGCGGCGAAATAAAAACGTAATCCCTCTGCTCCCATTCGCCAAGAGGAAAGAATGACAAGTGACTCCCACGGAACGGCGCCCACAGTGAGAGGAACTGAATTCCTACGAGCGAAGCACGATCCGGGAGTCCAGGGTGCAGACACGCCGGTCATTTCCGCCGCCGGTACATGGGTCTGCACCCCGGGCCGGCAGGGTCCGCGGGCCCCGCTCCCCGTCTCCCGGTCGTGCGGGCAGCCCCCGCGCCTCGGCTATGCGCAGACACGAGGCCGGGCCTCACGGCTGGGCGCCGGGCCCTGCTTGGCGCGACCGCGGGAGTCACGACACGCAAAGTGCGCCTGCGTGGGGCTCCCGCCCGCAGCTGGACGCTTCACGCAGCGCCTGAGAGCACCGCGCCTGCGCAGGCCGCGCACCGCGGCTCCCCTCATCGGGTCCGAGGGGCGCGTAGGGAGTGCGCATCCGCGGGGCGGGCTTTCTCCGTTGACGGCTTGCGCGCATCGCGCCTGCGCGGGCGGAGGGCGGTGGCTCCGGCTCCGGCTAGGCACCGTCCGCCCCTCGGCGCTAGCGGTGCGGACACTGAACTCAGCGGAGAACGCAGCTGAGGTAGGTTTTCCACGGGCAGCTCCGGGCGCTGAGCCGCGCGTAGGCAGGACATGCCCAGTGAGAGGTCTTCGCTTGGCGTGTGCGTAGCCGGCGACTGGGCCGCCGCCCCATCTCGGGACCACCCGGTTCCCTCCCCACCTCAGGGCTTCGCGCTGTTGGCCGATTGCCAGCTCGGCACCCCGCCCCTTCGCGGGCCCCGCCCCTCATCCACGCCCCTTTCCAGAGCCACGCCCCTCGCGGTGGCACGCCCACTTCCTTTCGCTCGGCGCCCCCATCTCGTCCTCCCCCATCCCCCGCTGTGAGCCGACGTCATAGTTTCTTGCCCGCTTACTCCTCCATCGGCGGCATCTACGCCCCGCCTCCTCCCTTCACTCCCCCCTCCTTTCACTCCTCCCCTTGTCGGCCACCTGCCCCTCACGATCTGGGCCACGTGCACGGAGCCTGCGTCCCTTTGCAGGACAGGCCTTCACCCGGCCCCACCCGCGCCTTTGCCCTCTGAGCCGTCTTCCCGCCCGCAAGGCCCCGCCCCCAGCCCCGCCCCCCATCTCGGCCCTGCCCAGCCCTGCCCCACCCTGGTCCCAGTGCAGTGTTTTCCAATGAAAATGTAACGTATGTATATTATGAGCATTTGTAATTATAAACGTCAAAGAATAATATTAGGTCTTGATTGATAAGTGAAGCACGCATTTTAAACAGAATTGAAAAAAAACAACCTCAGTGTCTAATATGGATTACGCTGGCGCTGGAAAAATAGGAATTGAGAATGAGAAGGAAAAGCCTTTGGAAGATGCAGACCTTGGCTCCGGTTAGTGGGAATACTCGGAAGCCTCAGGTAGGGGAGTTTAATTGGAATGAAAGCTAACGGGATTCCCGAGAAAGGCTTTACAGCGCTCTGTGTCCAATCAACCCGGTGATGGGACAGAAACTAACAGGCTGCGTATGGCCAGTGGATAAGATGAACACCTTGCAGGCTGGTGAAGAAAACACACACTTCTCTGAAGTTCATACATTTTCAGTTGTTTTTTGTAAAGAATCGCATGTGTAAATGTTGCTTCTGTTTAATTCTTTACACATACACGTCTTAGTTCCACGTGGTAGAGGACCTTTTCATGGACTTTAGAAGGGAGGGGAACTCAATTATTGTGCAATGTAACACATCGTTTTCTCATTCCCTCTATTTTAAAGTAGAAATGGAGAGGAAAATGAAACATTAAAAGTGGCAGCTATGCGGCAGATCCTAAAAGAACTATGGCAACATCAGGTGACTGCCCCGGAAGTGAATCTCAGGTAATCTCAGTTCTGGTTTGTAAGAACCTGTCCTTAAACACGGGGAACATTGCAGAGAGCTGAGATCAGCCCGCGGTGAGAGGGCTTTCCTTGGATTTAGGAAGATGGCCACCAACAAGGGTGCACTTAAATGCAGGAAATGCGGCATCTGTAGGGGTTACAGTTGACATTCTGAATTGGGCACTGCGAACATTTCCCAAGAACCTAGGGTTCCATTTCTGGTCCCTGTGCTGGTGAAGCAAGCACATTTTCTTAGTTGTTAATAAAGTCTCAGGCATAGTATGTTAAAACAGGTCAGATCCATTAGAAAGGAGTTGTCTGCTCATACTGCTTTTTGCCTGGGACACACATAGTTTCATTCAAGTTAGTAAAAAAGTCACCTTAAATTTCAAGGAATGTTGATTATGCAAAATTAAAAACCAAATGAATTCTCTAATAAATAATGTTTATAAGGATATTAAACAACTTCAGGTTTGTGATGTCAAGTTTAATATTTTCTCCCTTGCATTCTAATGGTTGTTGTAATTTCATTAGGGTTAAAGATTTTATTTGATTTTGAGAGAGAGAGACAGAGAAGGGGGGAGGAGAGAGAGAGAGAGAGAGAAAGAGAGAGGAAAGAGAGAGAGAGAGAGAGAGAGAGAGAGAGAGAGAGAGAGAGAGGAGAGAGAGGTGTAAACATCCGTTTGTAATTTCCACCTATTTATGCATTCATGGTTGCTTCTTGTATGTTCCCTTACTGGGGATGGAACCTACAACCTTGGTGTATCAGGATGACAGTCTAACCAACTGAGCTGCCTGGCCATGGCTTGGGTTTTTATTTATAGGAATTTTATTTATAGTTGGATCATTTTATTAATTTCTTAAAATTAATTATAAAATACTTAAAAATATTTTTATTGACTTCAGATAGAGGAAGGGAGAGGGAGAGAGAGAGAGAGAAACATCAATGATAAGAGAGAATCACTGATTAGGTGCCTCCTGCACACCCCCTACTGGGGATCGAGCCTGCAACCCTGGCATGTGCCCTGGCATTGAATCGAACTGTGACCTCCTGGATCATGGATCCACACTCAACCACCGAGCCACACTGGTGGGCAATCATAAAATGTTTTAATTCCATGGTCATCTCATTTTTCTTTTGATAAATATAAAAAATATTTGAACATTTATAGAATAAGATTGCAAACATCAAGTACATAGTGCTGAGAAGTGAAAATTTGTTAACATTTTGTCATGTTTGCTTTAGAATACATATACACATACAGCACATAAAACAAAACCACAGGTGAAGTTTGTTTCCCAGCCCCAAGCCCAATCTTCCTGTGTCTTCAGAGGCAATCACTGCTAAGAATTATGAATTGAATATTGTGCTTCTGTACCAGCTTTATACTTTTTATAACTTATCTTGGCATCTCTAGAATTTACCTAAATGGTGACATAGTCTGTGTGTCACCTTGTAGCTTGCTTTCCCCATTAATGTTACTTTGGGGGATTTGTTCTTAATGTGTGTATAGTGCTAGTTCAATCCCTTAGGATGCTCCTGTAGTGTGTTCCTTATAAGAATGTATCACATTCATAAACATGTGTATATTAGGTGTGTATCATATTTTTTAAAAAATATATTTTATTGATTTTTTACAAAGAGGAAGGGAGAAGGATAGAGAATTAGAAACATCAATAAGAGAGAAACTTTGATCAGCTGCCTCCTGCACACCCCCCACTGGGGATGTGCCCGCAACCAAGGTGCATGCCCTTGACCGGAATCGAACCTGGGACCTTTCAGTCTGTAGGCTGACGCTCTATCCACTGAGCCAAACTGGTCAGGGCGGTGTGTATCATATTTTATTTATTTCCCTTTTGTTGGACACTTGTTTTTCCAGTCCTTTTCTATTTCAAAAAGTGTTGCAGTGAACATCCTTCTGCCTGTCTCCTTGTGCACATGCGCTCTGATAATGGCATTGCAGGATGGAAGGGATTGCATGTTTTCAGTTTTACTAGGTAATGATCAGTGTTTTCCCAACACTTTACCAGTTCATAGGTCTGCCAATAGTTCACAGTGCTTGCTAACACTTGAGAGCATCAGACTCTTAAATTTTTGTCAGTCTGATGGGTATCTTGTTATTTTAGTTTTTTGATTACTTGTGAGTCATAACTTGACTTACTGAAATATTATTGTCATTTAAGTTAACATTGAAATTTATTTCAGTAATATTTGTGTTCATCTAGTAATATAATAGCACCATCCATTACAGAACAGATGCCTAATATACACAATTTGTGTTTTATCTCTTCGTTTTTCTTTGATCAATCTTTTTAGGATTTTATCAGGTTTATCTTTTCAAAGAACCAGTTTGTGTTTGTTGACTTTCTTTTTGTTCATCTGTTCATTGCTTTCAGCTTTTTATTTCCTTTAGTCTATTCTACTTGAGTTTAATTTTCTCTTTTTATAACATCTTGAGATGGAAACTAGGAATACTGATTTTAAACTTTTCTTCTCTAATGTATGTTTTAAAGTTATAACTTTTCTTTTAATCTCTGCTTTAGCTGCCCCTCATTCATCTAAATATGTTGTATTTCCATTATTGTTCCGTTAAAATACTTTCTAATATATCACAATGGAAATTAGAACATTGCTGGGCTCTTTAGAAACATACTGTTCTATTTCCAAACGCTTATGAAGTTTCACTTATCTTTTTCTTATTTAATTTTGGTTTGATTGTATTTTGTCAGAAAATATAATGTACTTTGTAAATTTCCATTGTTTTGAAATTTATTCAGGCCTGCTTTATGGCCTAGTCATACAGGCTTCTTGGCTAATGTTCCATATACTCTTGAAAAGAATGCATATTCTGCAGTTGTTGGGTGTAGTGTTTTACAAATGTCATTAAGGACAAATGGGTTATTAGTATTATTCAAATATTTATGTCCTTTCTGATTTATTTTTCACTTGTTCTGTCAGTTCCTGAGAGAGATGAGCTTTAGAAATCTTTGCTATAATTGTAGATTTGTCTGTTTTTTTTACTTTTGGATCTATCACTTTTTGCTTTATATATTTTGAATCTGTTATTTGGATTAGTTTTTGTTTTCTAAAACACTTGGTCCTTTTATTTTTATGAAACCTGTCTCTTTTTACCTTTTAATACTTTCTGCCTTGTATCTATTTTGTCTTTTCTTAATATTGCTGTATCAGCTTTCTTATGGTTAGTGTTTCCATGACACACATACAAATATATATCTGTATTTCTAACCTGTCTAATTCCTCATATTTAAAGTGTTTCTCCTACAGTGGCATCTTTCTTTTTCTGTCAGATAATTTCTGCCCTGTACTTGGAGTATTGAGTCCATTAAAATTTAACATAATACCTGGTATGATTAAGTCTACCATCTTGCAGTGTTTTTTTTATTTTTTATGTTGCAGTTTTTCTTTGTGCCTTTCTCCATTCTTGCCTTCTTGTGGATTAATAACATTTTTTTCCTGTAATTCTTCGTTATCGCTTCCATTAGCTTTTAAGTTGTATCATTTAAATACTATTTTAGTGGTTGCTCAAGAAATTGCACTATGAATCTTTAACCTGGACCAGTCTTTTTTGGGACCACTTCACTAAGTAAGCATCCTCCAAATTGGTTCCATTTACCAGTCCCCATTTTTTGTGCTACTGTAACAGTTTTACTTCTATATATGTTTTAAACCCCACAATAAATTGTATTGTTTCTTTATGCTATTAAAAGTCTTTTGAAGAAAGTATAAGAACTAGTCTGTTTTCCCACACAGTTACCTTTTCTGGGGATTTTACACCTATCAATCTGAGAATAAAGACAGTGATAATACCTGGTACTGCTGAGTATTAGGCAGAGGTAATGCATGCATTGCTGGTAACATGTGAAGACCTACAAACTTTGGAAAGAATCTGAGAAATATTTGAATGAAAACTATGCTTATTTTTCAGCTCTGGCAATCTATCCCGTAGAGATAGAGTGTCATTATGTAAGGATAAATGTGCACAGGTGTTTGTGGCGGTGTTGCTTGTGGTGGTAGAAAGCTGGATGGACACCAGGAGAAAGTCCGTCCGTCGAGGCTGATTGAAGGACCAGGCAGAATGTCTGCTGTGCAGTATTATATAGCCGTTGAAAACTGTACGTTAGAGTACAACTGTTGAGCAGTTTTTCCACAAGGTCTTGTGTGAGTAAAAAATCAAAATAAAAAAAGAAGTTCTGCCCTAACCGGTTTGGCTCAGTGGATAGAGCGTCAGCCTGCGGACTGAGAGGTCCTGGATTCGATTCCGGTCAAGAGCATGTACCTTGGTTGCGGGCACATCCCCAGTAGGGAGTGTGCAGGAAGCAGCTGATCGATGTTTCTCTCTCATCGATGTTTCTAACTCTCTATCCCTCTCCCTTCCTCTCTGTAAAAAAATCAATAAAATATATAAAAAAAATCCTTTCCAAAAAACTGTATCAAAATAAAAAATAAACCATGTGTGTGTCACACAGCATGGAGAAAGTATGAGAGTTACATACACCAGGTGATTAATGATTAGGGATGGTGGTGAGAGGGCGATGAGGGAGGGGAGCAGAAACAGGGAATGGAGGGCAGGCTAAGAGAAAAATGACACTGATACAACTAATGTTACTGTAATAAAATGTGTGAAGGATATAAATAGGTAATTAGCAAAATAAAAAATGTTACTGGTAAGTATTTACAAAATGTGTTTGGCCTTACTTATAATCAAAGGAAGTAACAAAGGTAATTTCTCACTCTCACATTGGCAGAGATTAAAGTGATGAATGTCCGTTATTGATAAACGTGTAGGAAAATCTGTGACTTACTTTCACATGCTATGTCTTACTGGTGTGGGAGTCGAAAAAACGCCCTTTCTGGAGGGCACTTGGTAGTGACATCAAAAGTCGTGAAGTATGTATCATCTTGATCCCTCAGTTTCACAGTAGGAATTTGTCCTAAGAAAATTATCAGGGATCCTAGTTGGTGTGGCTGGTTGGTTGTCACATGCACCAAGAGGTCTCGGGTTTGGTTCCTGGTCAGGGCGTATGCCGGGGTTGAGGGCTCGATCTCCAAAAGGGGTCATGCTAGAGGCAGCTGGTCCATGTTTCTCTCACTGATGTTTCTCTCAAGCTCCCTGCCTCTCCCTCTCTCAAATCAATAAAGACATTAAAAGAATTATCAAGGCGAGACAAAATGATTTCTGTTTAAGAAAGTTTATCTTCACCTAATTTATAATAGTAAAAAGGTGAAAAAGTCTACATGTTCAAAACTAGAAGATTGGATAAATAAGTTTTACTAATTCATAGAATGGAATACTGTCTGATATTAAAATGTGTTTAGAAGTGTATTTAATAATGAAGGAAAATATTCAGAATTTAATAAGTGGAAAACATGCCACAAGACAGAATTGTGTGATCCTCATAAGCACCCTATATGCATGTGTTAAAGGAACACTTCAGACAAAAGCCTGGAAGATATAAATGTCTTAACCATTTCTATCCCTAACCAGTGATGGAGATTTTACAGATAGTTTGAATCTTCCACCAGAGTCACAGGAAATTTACGGGAGTTACATGTATGTGTCGGAAAATTTGTTAAAAATGCACATATTGGGACGGAGTTGCTGCAGTGAGCTGGAGCAGCGGCTGGAGGTTCTGCCACCTTCGACACTGTCCTCCATGCCAGCCCCTGCTGCTGTGAAGGGGAGCTGGGCAGCATGCAGGTCCCTGAGGTGTGAGGCCCTCCTCTGGGTCCTGAGCAGCACACGTCAGTGGCAGTGCTGTCCAGTGAGGTGACACACCTGGTGCCAGGTCACCAGCTCCGTCCTAGGCCTTCTGTGAGGCCCATGAGGCCCGTCCAGCTGTGTTCAAGCCCCGTGGGGTCCCCACAGTGTGACGGGCAGAGGCGGGGCTTCTTTCTCCTGGGGCTGGGCCTCACTTTCATGAGGCTTCCCAGATGGTCAGGCTTCATAGACACTAAAAATGCCTCTTTCCTGTTTCTCTCTCTGATGTTCTATTGAGGTTACAACTCGTTTTGTACTAGAGATAAGAGGTAAAGGTGAGACCCCTCGATTCTGCTAGTGAGGATGACCCATTGTTTATCTATACTAATAAAAAGGTAATATGCTAATTAGACCAGGTAGACCAGAAGTCTTCCTGGATGTCCTTCTGGACAAAGCCACAGTGGTGGGGCCGAGCTAGAAGTGGTTATGGGGCGATCAAGCCAGCAGGCAGAGGTGCTTAGGGGCAATCAGGGAGGTAGGCAGGTGAGTGGTTAGGAGCCAGCGGCCCTGGATTGCAAGAGGGATGTCCAATTGCTGGTTCAGGCCCAATCCCACAGGGATCATGCCTAAACTGGCAGTTGGGCAATCCTTGAGGGGTCCTAGATTGAAGAGAGTGCAGGCCAGGCTAAGGGATATCCTCCCCCCCCCCTCCCTTTTGTGCATGAATTTCGTGCACTGGGCCTCTAGTATGATAATAAAACCGTCCTAATAATGCAGAGCCCAAAAAAAAAAAAAAAAAGAGACCAAAAGAAAGAAAGAGAAGCCCGTAATTCCCTTGTTCTCTCCTTGGCTTTGCGCAGGGGGGAGAAGAACCTGTGGAACCCTGTGAACAGCCCCTCCCAGAGGGTGTGCACCCCGAGGAGTTTGTGGCCATCGCGGACTATTCTGCCACCGATGAGACCCAGGTAGCCGTGTGCATCAGGTCCATGTTCTGTGGATTCCAGCATGCTTGGAACTAGGTGATAAGACAGAGTAGCTTTTCAGAAAGTCATGCAAAAGTGAAAGAAGTGTTCAGATGTTTAGAGCCACATGAGGCCTGTGAGTGGCTGATCCTTCCTTCCCAGCCTAACGAATTGTGACCCCCAGCCTGATGTGACAGATACCTGCGTGAGGAGTGGGCGAGGAAGTACCTACTCCTGTGTCTGCTTGGCAACCTTGATTAAGAACCTATCATTGTTGCTGAAAAGTAAGGTTATAAAATAAAAATACCTACTTGAATGGGCCTTTCTTTTCTTTGTAACAGGAATTTCCTAGCTAAGCCTCCAGTCACATAATCGGCTACCACATAGCTAAGTTACAGTGGAGAGGCTGTTGAGAATTTCTGTCCTAAGCCATTTGAAAATGTTTAATCTTTTAAAAAATCCCCATTAAGCTGTGCTTTTCTTTTATGTAGATAGATTAGCCACAAAAATCTCTAAATCCTGGCGCCATTTTCATAACTTGTCACTTGGCATAATTACCTATTGACTTGTTTTTGAAATGCTGTGATTTGGGCCCCAGTGATAGGGGATTTATTACAAAGTCACAGTTGAAATGACAGGTGCAAGTTTTTCTTGAATTTTCACTTCTGCATATGTGTTTCCAGCTCAGTTTTCTGAGAGGAGAGAAAATTCTCATCCTGAGACAAACTACCGCTGACTGGTGGTGGGGTGAGCGTGCCGGTTACTGTGGATACATACCAGCGAACCACCTAGGGAAGGACTTGGAGGAGTGTGACCCCGAGGACACGTGGCAGGATGAGGAGTACTTCGGCAGCTACGGAACTCTGGTATTGCTTTCAGGTTGCCTGTTCAGCTGGCCACGTTCTGACTTGTCAAAATAATTCCTGGGCTTCCACTCATCTCAGTTTAGAGCGGGGTGTGAGGCCACACCCTGTGATTCCAGGCTGCTCAGCTCTGCTATCGTAGTGTGAAAGCAGCCCCCAGAACATAAAGAAGCAAGCATGGCTGTATTTCAAGAAAACTTTATAACACTGAAATTAGAATTTCATGTAATTTTAATGTATCGTATTCTTGTTTTGATTTTTTTAAATCATTTAAAAATGTAAAAGCCATCCTTAGCCTGCAGGCCATACAAAAGCAGGTGGTGGGTGGATTGGCCCATGGGCTGTAGTGTTAGCTGACTCCTGGTTTAGGGATATTATCTGAGCAATGAGATTATGAATTTTTCTCAGTATTTAAAAAAAAGTTATCAATTTTACTTTAAAAAGAAAATACAAAAAAGGTATACTAGGTATAGCAACAATAACAATAATGCCTCTAAGTAACTAACGTGTTAATCTGTTTTTTTTTCCAATATGGATAAAGACCCATAATCCTATGGTTCAGACAACCCCATTTATATTTTAAAAGTAGATCACAACTGACATTTGCAGATCAAATGTTACAAACCCAATGTGGAGTGATAGAAACAAGACATCAAAGAACAGTTAATGTTTGATTCAGTTATATAAAGGTAAAAGGCATTGTTTAAGAAGAGTGTACACAATGGCGAAACTCCGAAGGAGATCAGGGACCTGGTTCCTCCGAGGACCTGAAGGGTGCTGTGGGTCATTGGGGTCTCTGACCAGCAAGTCTGGGATGGGAATGTTTGGGGTGCTGGTAGTGTTCTGGTGTTGGTTGCTCTGTAACTGGATTTGATAAACTTTGTAGGTATGTCATATTTCACAATGAAAAATGCGAAGTTCAATGAAGAACTGTTGACATACGTACAGTGATGTGGCACATAATGATGTTTCGGTCAACGACGGGCCACGTATGTGACGGTGGCGTACCATGTGGCCAAGGTGTGCAGTGGGCTGTGCCGTGTAGGTTTGGTCAGTGCACTCTGTGACGCGTGCAAAGTCACCCAACGGTGCATTTCTCAGAAGGGATCCTGCGCGTGACTGCGTGGTTAGAGCTTTCAGTCTCCTGAGAAAGACATAATGAAGTCCCGAGTCCGTGTCCTCACGCCCACCCTAGAGGGGCCGCTGCACCTTGCGATCCCTCTTAGCTGCAGTGTCCATGCTTCCACGAGGTCTAAGCTACATCGGTTTTAGTCTTTTAAGTTTATAGAAAAGGAATATTCCACACACTCTTTTCACTTTGCTCTTTTCACATAGCTATGTTATTTTGAAGGTCTGTTCTTTGTATCAGCTACAGGGTATTGTGTTGCTTATAAAAAGACCATGTTGGTAGACTGTGCTTAGTTAATGGCTTTTTATCATGACAAGCAGGACTGTGATGGATGTCCTCCTACACAAATACTGCTAAACTTTGCTAGAATTTCCATTGGGTAAATTCGTAGGGTGTGTGTATGTCTTTTACTTAGATGGATTTTACCAGTTCGCCCTCCCAAAAGATTTGCTGATTGTACACCCCCCAGTGGTGTGTGGATACTTATTTCACTATCACAAAGCATCAAAGGGGAGCAATATTTTAAAATTTAAATTCTTTATTGTTTAAAGTATTATGTAAGTCTCCTTTCCCTCCCTTTGACCTCTCCCCGATTGCCCCTTCCCCCCAGCATATGCCCTCACCACCCCCTACTATCTTTGTCCATTGGTTTTACTCATATGCATCCTAGCTTTGACTTTCTCTTGAGGTGATAGCTGCAGGCAAGATAGCTGGGCCTTGACTTCACTCTACCAGTCTCCCTATGTCCATCCTTTTTTGTTTTTTGAGGAGCCAAGGTGGGCTTGTATAGGCCCGTTCAAACCTCCTATTTGTTCTAACAGTCTGGGTGGCCTGGCTGTGTGTCTCCCTCTAAGTGATGCTGTTTATAGGCTGGTTTTTCTGCAGCTCAATGAAACGAGATTCCAGAAAGATCCTAGAAATTTAACATGATAAATATGTATTTCTACATCAGCAGAAAAGGAGGTTCAATAACTGATACAGGAATAGCTGGATATTTATGGGGAAATCTAGTTGAAATTTTTCCTTATTCTTTAAAAGTAAATTCCAGGTGACTTAGCTATTTCATTGTAAAAAATGGAATCACAAAAATTCTAAAAAAAAAAAAGATTTTTATATACTTACTAGAGGCCCGGTGCATGAAATTTGTGCACGGGGATGGGTCTGTGGGTGCAGCCTCTCCAGCAGTCAGGGCTCTGACTGATATCAGGCTTCATGAACCATCTGGAGGAGTCTTTCTCTACCTTCCTGGGCATTGGCCCTGTTCCCAGGGGGTGTGTCCTTGAATTTCAGATGTTTTATTTCCTCTGTACATGCCTGAGAGCCTTGAACTGAACCTCCAAGAATCGGTAGGGTTGTCACCTCCCTCCAGAGCTACAGTTTCTTCTCTCTTCAAGCAAATGAGAGACAGATTTATGTGTGAGAGTGACTTTTGGGCCCTGTGTGAAGAGGATTCTGGGGTGGGGGCCTGTGTTTCTCCTCTAGGGTCTCTCCCGATGGCTTGTCCATGCCCTTTCTTGGTGGGTACTCAGCCAGGTTGTATCTGGTCGGGAATATGGCAGTTCCTTTTGTCTCTGGTGGGAACCGTGATCATGAAGGTGACGTGACGCCTGCTCTGCCTGCTAGTGGTCCACATCTGCTTCAATCACCTGGCTCACTGGGTGGTGCAAGGAGAAGCTGCAGGCACCTCGCTGAGGCTGAAAGAGTCCAGAAACTTCCAGTTTATTCCTTCACTGTTTACTCTTTATCTGTTGGCGTATTTTGGTCTTGGGACTGCTCATGTGTTTATAATTGGGGTTGAGAGGGTTAACTTAGGCCCCCATGTTCCACCTTAAACCACACCTCGGTGCAGCTCTAATTATAGGCAGTGACTCTCACTGTGCTTTTCCTGTAGAAACTTCACTTGGAGATGTTGACAGACCAGCCAAGAACAACTAAATATCACCACGTGATCCTGCAGAACAGGGCGTCCCTCAAAGACAAAGTGATTCTGGATGTCGGCTGTGGGACCGGGATCATCAGCCTCTTCTGTGCACATTATGCGCAGCCCAGAGCAGTGAGTAGGAACGAGTCTCGGTGACATGTCCTTTGTGTACCAGGCATCGTGTCGACAAAGTTGGCAGCATATCCTCGCAGGCAGCGGGTCAGAGGTCATGACATTGGTTAATGAGCCACGAACAGCACAGAGTGTGAGGACAGATAGGAAATGTCCCAGTGAGCTGCATATGGTGTGTAGCTTTTTGAAATATTTATGTCCCTTGAATATAGAAACACATGCATCCCACATGTATAGGTCACCGGCCAAGTGTTGTCCCTGCCCTGAGCGGTGGCTACTCGGCAGGGACAGGACAGACCTTACCCTCTCTCTTTAAAGCACGTCTGGGCTGTGCCGAGTTGCAGCCCCTTGCATAGGCAGATGTAAGTCCTAGTGTACAGGTGAGGCTGCAGTGCAGGGACCACCTGAGTTCAGATTCTGTTGGAACCAGGACATGGTGCTTCCTCAGATGAGAGCCGAGAGCCGAGAACCTACTGTGTCACTTAGGGGTTGCTGCTGCGTGAATAGGAGCTGGGTTCTGGCCTTACCCAGGGGGCCTGGGGGCAGGCGGCCCTGTGTGGGTGCAGAGGCTTCTGTTCACCTGCGGCCCCAGGTCTGTTAGGCAGAAGGTGGAGTTAGTAAGATGCAGCTCCGTCCCCAGGGGTTTACTCTGTACAGGTGGCACACTGCCTTCCTGCTGTCCCTGCCATGTGCCATTACTCCGATGCAGGCTCTGCCTCAGCTGAGGTGGTGACAGGCTGAGCAGTGCCAGCACGTGCAATGATGGTGCTTCTGCCACATGCAGGTGTACGCGGTGGAGGCCAGCGAGATGGCCCAGCACACGGGGCAGCTGGTCATGCAGAATGGCTTCGCTGATATCATCACTGTGTTCCAGCAGAAGGTGGAGGACGTGGTGCTGCCGGAGAAGGTGGACGTGCTGGTGTCCGAGTGGATGGGGACCTGCTTGCTGGTAAGGGCGGGGCAGTGGTTGGGCTGGTCTCTGGAATCTTCTTCACAAATCATGATTAATTTTGATGTTTTCTCTAAGGTCAGATGTAATTGATTTTTTTATCTGAATGTTAGCCTAGTGTCTTATTTTTAACTGATTAAAAAAAATGCCTTTATAAGAATCTGGTATTCCTTCTTTCATGAGTGACTTACATAAATTCTGTTCTCTTTGGGAACCTGGGAATATCCATTGCTTAATGTACAAGGCTGATTTTTGATGCAAGCAGCGTCATCGTCTCTTTTCCCAGCAGCCCCCTATTTAGCGGCAGTGAGACCCGGCCTGGTGCTCCCTTAGTCTCCCAGGTGGGAGTGGACAGTTTTCTGGTTATATGCCCACCTCCCTGCACAGTGCGTTACGTGCTCACAGACCCTGAACATGGAGGCCATTAAGAGGTGTGGGAGCTGGGCCTACATGTCTCCCTCTCCTTGGACCCTCTGCCCAGCCCTCTTCTGGCTCAGGATTTAATACATTATAGTGAAGAACCCCAGTCTGAAATTTAGCATCTGTAAAAACCCAGAGAAATAACAGCTGGGTGAACAAGAGGGGAATGTGGCTGATGTTGCCAGCGAGAGATCCATTTAAATAAGTGTTGCCACTAGTTCTTACAACTTGCAAGGATTGGGGGAAATGCCAGCCAATGCCATTGGGCTGTTATCCCCGTTGAAATGATGTCTGAAGATAAAGTGTAAATAGGTTGAACATCCGTGATACAATTTGGTTTACTGATAACATCTGTGGATTCCTAAGATTATACATGGGGGGAAAGGGGCTCATTACACCATTAAACCATAAAGTGGACATTGGCCTCTGCTCCCCAAACACCAGTTTATTGAGTTCCTCCTGGCCGTGGGGACATGGGGAGCCAGCCTGTGGTAGAGATGCACCCACATGCCCAGTGCAGTTGGGGGTTGCCTGGCTGCCAGCATCCAACTCTGCTACTGGAGGTGGGGCATTGTGGTAGACATGAGGAGGAGGAGCGGGGAGAGAGAGGAGGATGAGGGGGAGAGGGAAGAGGAGCAGGGAGGAGGGGAGAGGAGGGATGGAACAGCCTCTGGCGGGGCAGTGGCCTGGATTCAGTGTCCCTGGGATCCAGTGGTGGGTCAGGTGGAAGCTGGGTTGGTTTGGGTGCTTTGTGCATTTGTTAGGCTGCCAGTTGAGGTCCAGGACTTCTAAGGGCTGGAGTAGAGATTAGTCACCTATGGGATTCCTCACTGGGACTGCAGTGCTGGTGAGGTCTTTAGGGTCTGGGGGTTGAGGGAGGGGTGCTGGGGGTGGCAGTGTCGGGGAGGGTAGTTAGGGTCCGTGGGAGGTTGCAGGGGAAGGGGCCAGAGACGGGGAGGACTAGGGGAGGTGCTTTGGGGAGTGCTGTCAGGGGCCCATTGGCAGGAGGCAGGGCCTGGTGGGCTCCCTGTCCTCTGGAGCCATGATAGGTTTGTAGTCTCTCAGAGGAGGCCAGGTGGGGTCCTGGGACTTGCTGGTGGGGGAAGAGGTGGAGGGAAGAGGTGGCTGGTGGGGCCCAGCAGAGGACTTGTGGGGTTGGCAGCTCCATTCTAGGTGCAGGTGTGGGTTTCAGGGAGGGAATGTGGACTCCAGGTGGGGCCTCTGATTGGGTCAGGGAAAGGGAGTGTGGATTCCAGGGAGGCAGTGTGGATTTGGGGGGTCGGGAGAGAGGGCATGGACTCTGACTGAGCACAGGAGTGAGTGCAAACTGGGTGGCACCAAACTCAGGGCAAGGACCCTGGAGCAGGTGCAGAGCCCTGGGAGACCTGGCTGCTTTGTGCAGGTGCTGGGATATCCTATCCGGAAGGGTCCCTGTGGTGTCTCGGCCTGGCATAGTTTATCAGAGTTGGTGACACTGATACAGAGAGGTTGTGAATTTGGGAGCTGTCACAGTTTTACCCACTTGTAATGTTCCTATGTCTCTCTGCAGCTGCCCTTCTCCTGTGCTGCTTGCCCTCCTAGAATCCTCTTTGGGTTCCTGGCCTGTTCTCAGAACTCCTCAGACTTCAGGTCCCCAGCCTCTCCTGCCTGTCTGCCTACTTTGTTGTGATAACAGTGATGAGACAGAGAATCATGGGACAAAGAAAATACAGACTCAAACCCAAATATAAATGCATTTAGTTTATAATAAGGGGGTTTTCAGTCACTGAGGCAAGGATATGTGATTGTCCGAAGGTGCTGTTGAAACAATTGATTATTTTGCAGAAAATGGTTAGGTCCTTCTTCACATCATAGGTTAAAATAAATTCCAGGTGGGTTACAGAGTTAAGCTTTTTTAAAAATATATATATATTGATTTTTTTTTTTTTACAGAGAGGAAGTGAAAGGGGTAGAGAATCAGAAACATCGATGAGAGAGAAACATCGATCAGCTGCCTCCTGCACACCCCCTGCTGGGGATTTGCCCGCAACCAAGGGTACATGCCCTTGACCAGAATAGAACCTGGGACCTTTTCAGTCTGCAGGCCCACGCTCTACCCACTGAGCCAAACCAGTTAGGGCTAAGTGAACATAAAACAAAATTTTATCTGATGTTAGGATGGAAAAGATTTTCTAAAAGCCAAGTCCATAAAGACACTATAGAATAAAGTGTTTGGCTAACGATGTGTCCTTTATAATAACCAACCTATAGATTATTAAAAGGTGAGTGAAACTGAAGAATTGCAGCTTACAGGACAAAGGGCTAATGTCCTTGTTTCATAAAGGGTTCCCATGGGCAATAAGAAAAGCATAAGAAAAGTAACTCCAGGCAGGCGGCCAGGGGGCATAAAAAAGCACAAGACCAGACATATGACTGTTGTTTAATGTCACTAACAATCAAAGAGTTAACGTAAATGTTTTTGAGATATCAAATTGGCTGAGAAATCATCTACTATCTGACGATGGCCAGGGTCATCGAGATACTGGGAAAACTGTCAGACTCCTATTGGTAGTATATAGATTGGTATAGTTTTTTTGAAGGAAAACAAGGTATTAAAAATATTTAAATGGTATTATTCTAAGATTTTTGCATAAACTTAATGTGCATAATGTTTATGACAACACCATTTAAAAGGGAAGAAAATTGGGAAAAGTACAAATAACTGTGGCAGTCTCTGTGGCCATTAAGAATTAGGCTTTAGGAAGATTCTTGATAAACAGAGAAACAAGTTAGTGATAGTTTGTTGGTTTTCAAAAAAAACACAAAAAGATAATTGCAGTATGAGTCCAGTCTTGTTTGTAAAATCACATGTGGCAGTGACGGAACTTCAGGTCCAGCTGAGACGGAGCGAGCATGTAGTGATAACAGCTGAGTGACCGACGGCCACGCCCAGTTCTAAATTCTAACTCAAAATGATGTGACTTCAGCCCGAGCTGTAATAGGAGGTGACCATTGATGTGTGGGTCTAAGAAATCCTCCGAGACGTGTTGGCTGGTAGCGCTCTGGAGGGTTAAAAGTGTAAAGATCCCAGACTGTCGGAATGCAGCAGGGAGGTCTGTGCGGACACTGGCTTCAGTCACCGTGTCTCCCATGTGTCTCTTCCTCCCACGCAGTTTGAGTTCATGATTGAGTCCATCCTGTACGCCCGGGATGCGTGGCTGAAGGAGGGTGGGATCATCTGGCCGACCACTGCCGCACTGCACCTCGTGCCCTGCAGTGCTGACAAAGACTACCGCAGCAAGGTGCTCTTCTGGGACAACGCCTACGAGTTCAACCTCAGCGCTCTCAAGTGAGTGTCCGGGCTCAGGCACCCACAGGCACACTTGGGCCTCCTGCAGTGTGAACTTCAGGCATTTCTAGGGCAGAATAATGTACTCGGTTATAGAACTTGCCATGAAACTAAATTTACTCATGTTGCCTTTAATGCCTTTAAACCAATAACAGCCATGATGGGAATTGCACTGTCTTTTGCAATCTAAGGTCCTAATTATAATGGGAAAAATAATGTAATGTTTACAGTCGAGGCCTTTGTAAACGTGTGGGCCATTAAAACACAAATATATATTCCCACTAAGAGCTGTACATTTTAAATAAGGATCAGCACATTTGATTTCCTGGGTTTTAACGTATGACACACTTGCACAATTGAGCTTCAGGTTTGATTTCCTGATAAGGCCTTCACATTTCTATGCTGCCTCCTCGGGGAAGGATGGCAACGTAAGCTGGCTGCTGCTTCTGAGAGTGCCATGGTGATTAAGCCCTGGAAATTAGGGGAGGGCCATTTGTCAGAAGCTGCAAGAAACTTCCCTTCATGTGGGAAGGGCCAGGTGAGCCTGGATGCCTGCTAGACATCCAGATGGGGGGTAGATAGCAAGACAGGGGTCTCTGGGCCTTTGTTTTTATTAAAAAATTGAAGAAAAATAAGTGTCAACTGAAGGTCACTGCTGCCAATTCAATGCCAACAGGAGTCCCCAACTTGGGGTGCCATACAGGAGAGACCTGATTCAGTGAAACAGCTTGTGTGTGAACACAGCTCCTGTTGCAGCTCCGTTTGCCAACCAGGGAAACAAGCCATAGTGATCCCCTGAGACAGCGGGGAAACTGGCTTATGTGGAGAGAAGTTTCTGCCCTCCATCCTTATTGGTCTGTTTTCATGTAAATGAAGAATCCAGATTTGTGGTTTGATTGGTCCAAATAGCACTGCTCTGAGTGGTCAGCTCCATGAGTTCCGATTGGCCAGTGAAGACACAGATAAGAATAGAATCACACAGCTCTTGTTGAGCGGGGCAGTCTTCAGCCCTTCGGTTGAGTTTTGGTCCCAGGAGCTCTGTTAGAAGGGAAGAGGGGAGCACAGTGCTGGCGGCTGCTGCTTGTCCTTGCACAATGCACGAGGAGCCCCTTGGATGCGGTGCCTGCTAGACTTTGGTTCTGCCTTTGAGCCCAGCTAACCACAAGGAGCTCTTAGCAGGTATATTCTTCTCAAGGTTGACAGTAGCAATGCATACATATGAAACCTTTCCTAGTTAACACTGAATCATTGAATCCTCAACCCAGACCCCAAAGGCAATGGAAGGGGAAGGTCTGACAGTTACATAGTTCATCTAGGAAAAAACGGGTAGGAAGGGCTGGGCAGGTTATGAAAAAGCAATGAGGAGGTGGTTATGCTGCCAGCTATTCACATCTATGGTAGGGTCATTAAAGCAGTTTGGTCCTGCACCCAGAAAAGACAGAGGAGCAGAATAGGACAGGAAGCTGCACAGAGCCGTAGACTATGGAAGAGGTGGGGCGTGAGGGCAGGCAGCCAGTTATCCCGGGACAGGTGATTGTCCCTTCTCGTACACACGTTAAAACTGAATTCCGTGTGGATTTAAGAGTTTTCTGTTAATACGCCATATATTCTTAATTCTTTATAAGTGCATACTTGAGAAAACTATTAAAATATGTACATATAGTAGAATCTTTATTAAAATGTTTGCCTTTATTTGCTATTTCAGAAGCTATTGCTGTCCTTATTTTTTGAAACATTTCTGTGGTAAATAACTGATTACTTACTGGCAAACACAGGGTTCAGTCTGTGAAATGTTAGCGGAGGACATGCAAAGGGCCAGGCAGGTCTAGCGGTGTCTCCTGAGAGTCAGGCCAAGAGGGTGCCTTCAGTCCTGCTGATTCACTGCATTTATTAAGGAATAACCTAGAACAGGAATATATTTTTTATTTGCTGTGTAATTGAAGGTCCATGGAAGGTATTGTATAATAAGACTAGAGGCCCAGTGCATGACATTTGTGCACTTGGGGGGAAAGGTCCCTCAACCCAGCCTGTGCCCTCTCACAGTCCAGGGCCCCTCAGGGGATGCGAGCCTAAGCTGGCAGTCAGACATCTCCCGAGGGGTCCTTAGCACTGCCAGGGAGGCAGGAGAGGTTTGCTGCGCTCACCAGCCATGAGCCCAGCTTGTGGCTGAGTGGTGCTCCCCCTGTAGGAGTGCACTGACCACCAGGGGGCAGCTCCTGCATTGAGCATCTGCCCCCTGGTGATCAGTGCGTGTCATAGTGACTGGTCATTCTGCTGTTCGGTTGATTTGCATATTAGCCTTTTATTATATAGGGTTATATAGGATAGATTCTAAAAATAAAGAAAACACACTGTGCCCTGTGTATCCTAGGTGTGTGGTGAAGGTTGGTTTCTGTGTGTTCAGACCTCGTGAAGAGGGCAAAAGGGAAATGCCCCATTGCTGCACTCAGGCTGCCTGGCCTGTGGGGAGGGTCGGGGGGAGGGACCCGTTGCTGCACTCGGGCTGCCTGGCCTGTGGGGAGGGTTGGGGGGGAAGGACCCAGAGTTGGGCTCTCAGGGCTGCAGGTGGTGGTGTAGAGTTCCTGCTAATACAGAAGAGAAAAGGCATGTCCTGTTGTCGTGTGTGTCCGAGCCTGAGCTGTTGGTGATGACTTTGAGTAATTACACTGACCTTTTTCCCAGATCTTTAGCAATTAAGGAATTTTTTTCGAAGCCCAAGTATAACCACATTTTGAAACCAGAAGACTGTCTCTCTGAGCCGTGCACTATATTACAGCTGGACATGAGAACGGTGCAGATCGCTGAACTGGAGGTGAGGCTGTGTAATGGGCGCTC
Organism: Murina feae; assembly: GCA_004026665.1. NCBI lineage: Eukaryota > Metazoa > Chordata > Mammalia > Chiroptera > Vespertilionidae > Murina > Murina feae. The sequence goes on from PVJC01001513.1 coordinate 83,581, forward strand.
ACCCGTGGGAAACTTGTTATGCAAAGAAATGGATTTATACGCTTTTTGCTATTGATTTCCCATGGTCTTTTTTTCTTCTGGTCTATTCTGATTTTCTTTTATATTTTTACATTATTTTTTTTCTAGTTAACCTCTCTAACATCTTCCATTATTTTTAAAGATTTATGTTTAATATTATCAGTATCTTCAGATTCAAATAAATTATATTCAATTTCATGATGGAATTTAAAAAAATATTTTTTTAAATTGATTTCAAAGAGGAAGAGAGAGGAAGAGAGAGAGAGAGAGGGAGAGAGATAGAAACATCAATGATGAGAAAGAATCATTGATTGGCTGCCTCCTGCCTGCTCCACACTGGGGACTGAGCCCGCAACCAGGACATGTGCCCTGACCAGGACTCGAACTGTGATCTCCTGGATCATAGGTCAACACTCAACCACTGAGCCACACTGGCTGGGCTCATGATAGAATTTTAACAAAAAATTTTTTCTAAGTGTTTTTAGCTATCCTTGACAGAATTTAGTTCGTTCTTTTACTTACCCTCTCTTGTCATAAGGGCATATGTGGGTTTAGGACCATCCCTTTGGGGGAACCCGGAAGACAATGTTTGAACAAAACCAGTCTCCCCCCCAACCCCCAACTGGGAGTTTGATGGCAAAACAGTATGAAAACTGAAATGTTGAGGTTTTTTTAGTTTCAGCTATAATTGTAGAGACCCAGCCTTGAACTTTCTATGCAAAGAACTGAGAAGAGAAGATATTAACGAATTTTGGGGCAGAAAATTAGGTAAATGAGGCCCAGATTGCTTGAAACATCTTCTGATTATCTGCTCCTTTGAATTCACAACGTAAGTTTTACTATGTACTTTCCCTAGGAGGGTGTTCTGTATGGTGTTTTGACGTGTACAGTTCAACTAGCAAGTGACAGGTTTGTGCCATAGCTGCTGAGATAGGCAGTACCGGCAGTGTGGTGGGATCTGTGAAATGTGCTCCAGCGGAGGGAGAAGCTGCCGAGTCTCGCTCAGACAGAGCTGAGGCAGCCTGTGTCACGTGCCTGGGCACCCATGCCCGTTTTCCTTTCCTCTGGCTCATCACAGACAATGAAAGGCGAGCTGTGCTTCGATATCAAGAAAGCCGGCACTCTGCATGGATTTACGGCCTGGTTCAGTGTCCGCTTTCAGAACCTGGAGGAGGAGGAGCCACAGCTGGTGCTGAGCACAGGACCATTCCACCCGTGAGTGGCTGCGCCCCCGCGGGCGCACGGGTGCCTCTCTGTCCAGTGTACAAGGGTTTGCCTTCCAGTTATTGGCCTGACAGAAAGCGCGACAGAGTGATGAATTTAAAGATCTAGTAATATCGAATGTTGCCTTAAAATCTCTCAGGACCAGCTGACCCCTGGGCGGGGAGCTGCCGTGTGGAGCCAGGTGTGCAGTGGGGGGGCGCCGGGGCCCAGGCTGCGTGGAGGTGCGTTGGGGTCTGTGCCCCTCCTCGTCCCTGCACTTGGCTTCCTCAGGCTGCTCCTGGGCCCCCTGGGTGAACAGAATGGGGTTTGGGGTTGAGTCTGCTCTGTCTTCTCAGTTGCCCTAAACGCTGCTACAGCTTTTCTTTTTTAAATACATTTTTATTGATTTCAGAGAGGAAGTGGGAGGGTGAGAGAGACAGAAACGTCAGTGATGAGAGAGAATCAGTGATCAGCTGCCTCCCGCACACCCCACCCTGGGGATCGAGCCCACAGCCCGGGCATGTGCCCCGACTGGGAAATGAACCGTGACCTGGTTCATAGGTTGACCACTGAGCCACCACAGCGGGGCTGCTACAGCTTTGCACAGTTCGAGCACTCTAGGGGCTTTTACTCAGGCTTCCTTGCCGAAGGCACGTGTTCCTTGAGACACAGCGTTTTGTGGCTGCACACTTGGGCCCACACTGGGAGCTGGCGTCTGCTCATGGTGCTGACCCGGCAGCCCATGGAAATGCTGCCTTCATGGGGGGCTTTCAGTAACTGCCCCGGATACCCCCTCAGGCACAGGGCTCAGCTAGAAGTGAGCAAGGCACAAGGGAGGGGGGTGGTTGTGCTATTTAGGCTGAAGCACCCCGGCGAGTGAGGCTGAGAGCTGCTTGCCCAGCATGTCCTTTGGAGGTAGCAGGGCTGGGACTGCAGCCAGTCCTCCCGGGGGACCCTGGATGCGAGCGCTCACCTAGGAACCAGCGGTGGGCACTGTGTGCCCGGGCTGTCTCCACCTGAGTGTCTGCGGCAGGTTGTCTACACGCAGGTGGTAGCAGGGACAGGGTGGCGGTGGGCAGGGCACAGCACAAGGACTCATGCTCGTTGGAGGGCCAGGGAAGAGACCCCTGTAGTGGCTAAGGGAGGTGGCCCGAGTGTCGCCTCAGCTGGGCATGATCTGGAGCCACATTGGATGCCGGGGAGAGGACATGTCAGGGGATGAGCCTGTAGAACTTAAAGGGTTTCCCCCAGATGTCACAGTTGTGTTGTTTGCATGCAATCTAACTTTCACAGAAATAGGGTGTTCTGGACACAGTTTCCTCCGTGTGTGTTTCTTCTTAACTGTGGAAACTAGAACCGCAGGCATCAGGGGCTTAGAGGAAAAGCTGGGTGACTTGGGGTGGACACTGGCTGTGCCAGGATATGGAGGCTGGGTTGACCCTTTGAAGGCTGGGGCATAGGTACCACACGGGGATCCTGTGTCTGGCCATGTGCCCTGAGCACCCCGGTGTCCCCGGGGCCACCAGGGTGAGCCAGCCTCTCCCTGCCCAGGATCTGAGCTGTGTCCAGCAGCCGTGCCCTCACTGGGCTGTGTCTGCCCTGCAGTAACCCTAAGAGTCTGGCCCAGGGAGGGCTCCAGTAAGCCACCCCATGTCTTGCAGCACCACCCACTGGAAGCAGGTGCTGTTTATGATGGACGAGCCCGTCCCCGTCCACGCAGGGGATGTGCTCACAGGCTCGATTGTGCTGCAGAGGAACCCAGTGTGGAGGAGGCACATGTCCGTCGCTCTGAGCTGGTCTGTCACTTCCAGACAGGACCCCACGTTGCAGAGAGTAAGATATTTAGCTGTAAAGGCATGTGTTGTGGTGCTGGGCTGGGGGATGGGTCTGTGTCTGGGGGTGATCACCGTGGCGGATACTCCCTGCCCTGGGCAGACCCCACAGCCTCACCTTGTCTGCATCGTGTTTCTCATTCTCATGATGGGCAGTGGATGCTGTTATTTCCAGAACAGGAAACTGAGATGCAGGAAGGTTAAGTGGTTTGTTCTGTGACACAGCTAGTCAGTGAGAGGGGACCAGACCCGGTGGGGCCGCCCCTCCGGGTCCGGGAGCCATGGGTGGAGAGAAGGGGCCGAGGGCGGAGCCATCGTGCAGCCTGGCACACACCTGGTGCCCACGGGGGCTGGGTGGGAGGGGCGTGGTCTGACCAGGTGGCAAGGTGAGGCCTGAAGAGCCGTTGTTTCCACGAGCGAAACACGGTGCCTTCCGCTTCAGAGGCCGCTGGGAAACGGCTTCTCTTCAGACCGGGGTTAATGCAGGAGGGAAAAGGAAATCATCCCGTTGTTTATTTTTAAAAAATACATTTTTATGGATTTCAGAGAGGAAGGGAGAAGGGCAGAGAGAGAGAAAAAATCCACGATGAGAGAGAACCATGGATCAGTTGCCTCCTGCAAGCCCTCTACTGGGGATTGATGCCGTAGCCTGGGCATGTGCCCTTGACTGGAATCGAACCCGGGACCCTTCAGTCCACAGGCCGACGCTCTATCCACTGAGTGAAACTCACCAGGGCTCTCATTATTTTTGATTCCTGTTTTGTGCTTTGCTTTCCGGTAACTTTATGTTAAAAGTTTGTCATTTAAAAAAATTCTGCGCCTGAATGCCATTCTCTTGTCCAATATTAAATTATTATTAGGAAATACTGTGTGTTAATCAAACTTTAATGATTTGCTATTCGATTGACTTGCTTTCTTTGTCTTTTTCAGGTTGGAGAAAAAGTCTTTCCGATCTGGAGGTGACAGTTGAAGTTCTCTTTGGGAAGCAGTGTGAGCTTGTGGGAGGAATGCAGAGGAGCGAGGAGTTCACACCCGATGTGAACACTCGTTCTCGTGAAACCTGTGGACGCTCACTCTGCCTGGCAGGCGGTCACACCCTTCTCTGTGGCCCCACGACAAACACGCTGGGGCTGCCCTCGCCACTGTCACAGCCCGTGTCTGTCCTCTAGAAGTAGCTGTGTTTCCAGGTGTCCACCAGTGCTGTCCACAGCGCCCACCTGTGGGCAGGCTGGGGCACAGTGTTCCTAAGCTAGGTCTAGTTCCACGATCATAGGACGCGCGTCAACCTTGTACTCCTGTGAAGTGACTGTTCGTGCATCATGTGTTACTGGTGTCCTTAACTGCCCTCGGTTCAGCCACTCAACATGCAGAACGTGGGGTTGCACAGAGCCGTGCAGGACCTGGGGTGGCAGTGCATGTGCTGAGCTCTGCATGAGGTAGTACCTTGTAGAGATGTCTTCCAAATAAATCGTGTTGGCACATAGTACATCTCAATAAATATTTTTAAATAAACAAATGTTCGTGTAGATCCTGCTTCTGTGCATATACATGATTTGCACAGGCATGAGATGGTACTACATGTATTGCTTTGTAACCTTTCTCATCTAGTATTAGGAAGAAACTTCCATGCCAGTAGGTACACATCCACATTTTGTGTGTGTTGTTTTGATGTTTAGTGAACTTTCTATCTTAATATATAAAAGCCTAAGTCACCAAATGTCCAAATGACTGGTTGACTGGTCACTGTGACACAGGAGCTGCCTCCTGGTGGTCCATGCGCTCCCACAGCAGGAGCACCGCTCAGCTGATCAGTAGGTGCCAGATGCAGGGCTCAGGGCTGGCGACTGCAGCTGTGATGGCGCCAGCCTTTCCTGCCACCACGGCAGTGCTACTGAGCCGAGGCAGCAGGCACAGTGGGACTGGGATGAGCTGAAGTGGTGTGGTGCCTGGCCTGGGCTCTGGTTCCTCCCTGGCTGCCTGCCACCTGGTGCATTACTACATCCCACGGGGTATGTCAGACTGCCGGTTTCGGCCCGATGCCTACAGGCAGTGGTTGGTGCAAAGGTAAACATCTCTTTGTGTGTGCTTTGGTGTGCGCCTCTGCTGAGTATCCACCAGGAGCTCAGCGTTTCCAGAAATGATCAGACAGTTTTTCAGAGTCAACATGGAAACCAGCTACCTTCTGATCATACACATCTGTCTTCAGACTGTTCATAGCATGTGGGTTGGGTTTGGGGCTCATTTTTAGTCATTTTGCTTATTTTACATCATTGAATATGGTAAACGATAACTGAGGAAAGGTTCATATTATCTCACATCATGGAGACCTCCAGGAACATGAGCACCACGTGTTACCCCAGCAGGAATCCTTTAAAAAAATTACCTGTATTGTTAAAAGTATTTCATATGCCCGCCCCCCTTTTTATTTTAATCCATTGACCCTTTCTAGCTTATCTCCCCTGCCCCCAGCCCCAGGCCTTCATTACACTATTGTCTGTGTCCGTGGGCTATGCATATATGCACATAAATTCTTTGGTTAATCTCTTCCCACCCACCCCGCCTTCCCTGGGAGATCCATCAATCTGCTCCGTGTTTCTCTGTCTCTGGGTTTATTTGGTTCATCAGTTTACTTTGTTCTTTAGATTAGAAGGATTCCTTTTCAAGGGGTGGGAGTGTGTGATAGGGAAGCTCTGTGCCCCTCTGTTATGGTGAGGTTTCGAGGAGTGCCCATAGACTGGCTTTAGGGGTCTGTGAGCTCCTTGAAATTGGCACTGCTTTGTGGGTGGGATTGTGGAGGGCCTCAGAGCTCATGCAGGGTTCCTCTGCCCTCCCACCTGGGAAGGGTGGTGCTGGCCCCATGTGCCTGGGAAGCCCCAGATTCCAGCACAGCCCTGACACACAAGGACACTCAGCAGACGAGTACATTTATTTAGGAATGGGTGCAATGACCTGTCAGCCCCCAGGTGCAACCTTCTTTTAAAAAAATGTTTATTGATTTCAAGGAGGAAGGGAGAGCGATAAACATCAACGACGAGGGAGAATCATTGATCGGCTGCCTCTGCTCTCTTTCGCCTCTCCTTTTGCGTTTCTCTCTTCCCTCATCTCTCTTTTTATCTTTCTCCTCCCCCTCCTCTCTCTCACCTTTCTCTCCCATCTCTTTTCTTGTCTCTCCTTTCTTCTATCCCCTCTCTCTCTTCTCTTGTTCTCTCTCTTCTCTCTCGTATTTCTATTATTTTTTCTTTTGCCTTTTGTCTCTACTCTCTCTTTTCTCTATTAGTATTCTGAAGGCAGATGTACAAGCCTGAAATCCAAGTCCAGCCAGGCACTCGCTGGGGACTTCAGACAGGTCCATTTCTCAGAGCCTCAGTTTCCCCTTCTGTGAAGAGATGGTGCCGATCATAGGGCCCACGGCGGAGATGATGGGACCATCGAGTGCGTGGACAGGGCAACAGAGATGCAGTGCACACACCTGCCTGCCACGCAGCAGGCACCGCGCCCTGCCAGCCGTGCTGACCGCAAGGTGGCTGCTATCACGACTATCCACCTGGTTTTGTTACGTTTATAAAACATGACGTTCATAACCTTTCATGGCTTATATATCTACGTTACATAGAGTGTTAGCTACTTTTATTATTTGATGAAGGAGCAAATAAAATGTGCCACAAGGTGGGTGAGATAGCACAGGTGGACTGCCGGGCACTCCTGTCAGAGCTGTCTCTGTGGCGAGGTTCAGACCGATTCCTCCTCTGACCCTCTTCCTCCTCCTCCTCCTCCTACTTGAACAGCTTTTATTTTCTTATCATAAGAAGACTCCACACGGATCTGCCCCCTTAGCAAGTTTACAAGTGCACAGCCCGCATGGTTACCTGCGGGCAGGTGTTGCACAGTAGATCTCTACAAGTCACTTACCTTGTGCAACTGAAACTTTATGTAACGTTTTTGATGGCGCAAACAGCAGCAGCAGAAGGACAGGATGCGAGGACGAGCGTTCAGAAGGGGGCAGCAGAGTTCCACGCTTCAGAAACGACTCCAGAATTCTTACAGACGGGCTATGCCTGGGAGGGGTGAGGAAAGTGACCCCTCGCGCCTACGTTTGCGCTGTAAACTTCCCCTTCGTCAGGACTGCTGCCGGGAAGGGGTGTGTTCAGAATATTTCGGGAAGCTGCTCTAATGCAAATGATATCTGGGAAGCGGGAGCCAGCTATTATTCATTAAAACCTCAGGCGAAATGAGAGCATTCGTGCATTAATAGGGTGCAAGGAAGTGGAACCGGCGGTGGAGGTGAGGCAGAGGGCGAGGGAGCAGCAAGAAAAAGGCGTGGGTTTGGGCAGGCAGGTCCCTTGGCCCCGGGACTCCTCGATCTGTCAGGCGGTCCTCAGGCAGGGAAAGCTGAGTCCTCTAAGTAAGGAGGTGTGGGCGCAGAACAGGGTCCCCCTTTCCCGGCCTCAGGCAGTGAAAGCCGGGAGCAACCTCATGTATAAGCTTTGAATGACAAGTAGATTCCCTCATGCCTGGGTGTACAGATCAGATTCTCTGTCTCTGTTACAGATCCAGGGAAAAATGAAATGGACAAAAGGAGACCCTGAACATGGTCAAGGGTTGGGAGTTACTCTCTCCAACGGATGTGAAATACCTCACATGAACCACCAGATGGCAGTGTTGTCCCACAAAAAGCTCACACTAAAAAGTTCAATCTTGTAGCTAAAAAGTACTACAATCACATGCGTTTCCCAATGCAGTAGCAATTGAAATTATACATACAATAAGCATCCTATATAATCCTATATAATAAAAAGGTAATATACAAATCAACTGAATGGCAGAATGACTGGTCGCTATGGTGCACACTGACCACCAGGGGGCAGATGCTCAATGCAGGAGCTGCCCCCTGGTGGTCAGTGTGCTCCTGGCAGGTGCAGGCCTAAGGTGCAGCCAGACATCCCCCGAGGGCTTCTAGACTGTGAAAGGGCACAGGCCCGGCTGAGGGCTGAGGTGTGTGTTGTCTTTCCCCCTTGGCCCCCAATGCACGAATACTGTGCACTGGGCCTCTAGTTACCTTAAATTCGCACTTTCCCCCTAAATGAATAATACCACATTTTTTCTTATTGTTAGTAGTGATGCTTAGGTCTGCTTCAGTTATTGTCTTAGGAAAATGGGAGACTGACAGTTGTATTGTCTGGGATGCTATGCATTTTATGATTCAACATCATTAGGAAAAAAAGCAAACAAAATCTAAGCAGTATGTGAGTTGATATATAATATTCCCGCAGCCAAAATATACCAACCCTGGCACATTGCAAGACAAAAACAACATGACACTGTTCAGTTTGTAATTTATTCTTGGATTTGCAGCCTATGGCTTTTCCCTAAAAGCATAAAACAAAATGGTGACAAAATATGGTCTATATGATTTATATATTTTATAACCTTTTATATAAAACTAGGAGCCTGGTGCACAAAAATTTGTGCACTTGGGGTGGAGGGAGTCCCTCAGCCCGGCCTGTGCCCTCTCACAGTCTGGGACCCCTCAGTGGATGTCCTATGATGGCCCCAGTCTGCCAGGCGCCTTTTGTGTGTGTGTGTGTATGTGTGTGTGTGACCACTGGGGACCTGCCCCCAGCCGCATCTGAGGCTCGGAGCAGTCCTCCTGTGTGTGTATACCTGCTGGGGGCCTGCCCCAGGCACACCGTCAAGGCTTGGAGCAGGCACCCCCTCTATGTTGATCTCTCAGACTCTTGCCCTCCCCTGCATGTTGTTCTCTTTTTTGAGCTGTGGCCAGGGCTGGGTGCAGCCTGCCTCCCAAGCTTGCCTACTGCCCATCTTCCTCCAGCCACCAGAAAGCAGGGAAAACCCCACCTCGTGGTCAGGCCAGCCTTTTCCTGCTCCCTGATCCCC
>PVJC01001514.1:0-92441 GCA_004026665.1 Murina feae
ATCTAAACTAATAAAAGTGAAATAGTAAAATTAACTGTTTCTTCGGGACGCCCAACAGCCAATCAGAACAATGGTATGCAAATTAGCCCAGCCAAGATGGTGGAGGCCCCGGGCTGGCAATGGAGCAATTGCGCCAGAGCACGCAAGGGCGGAGGCCTGGCCTCTGCCCTTGCATGCTCTGGCGGTCATTTCCGGACAGTGGTGGCGGCTGCAGGGTAGGGCAGCCTCCCAAGGCCCCCGGTTCTGCGGCTGGGGCTGGCAATAGAGAGATGGGGCTTGGAATAGAGAGATCGCGCTGGCCCATGCACAGGTGGAGGCCTGGCCTCCGCCTGTGTGCGCCCTGGAAGTCGATTCAGGGCAGTGGCGGTTGGCAGCAGGGCCGGGAGCTGGCTGTCCAGGCCCTGGCCCTGTAGGCTGGGCCTGGGAATAGAACGATCGCGCCAGTGGTAGGTTCTGGGCGGCCTTGGGTGACAGCCGGCCCGGCCCTCGGCTGGGGCTGGCAATAGAGCAATCGTGCCCATGGTGGTTCCAGTCAGTGGTGAGCAGCCACAAGGCCGGGAGCTGGCAGCCCAGCCCAGCCCTGCGAGGCCTGGGAATAGAGCATTTGGGCCCATGAGACCTTAGAGGCTCAGTGGCAGGGGCTTGAGGTGGGTACCCCCTTGGGGTCATGCCCGAGCATCCTCTGCCCCCGCACAGAGCCTCTGCCACAGGTCCAGCCACCTGCCTCCACCCTGGGGGCCTCCATGGGGCATGTGTGAGCCACCACTGGCTCCACCCCCGTGTGTCCACTCAGCGGCATGGCCCCCCCAAGGGACCATGCACCAGCGTCCACCCCCTGGCCTGCCACCCAGCTCTGCACCAGGTGTGTCCCCAGTGGTGGAGGCCCACCAGGTATGTGCGATGGTAGGCCACCCGGCTGGAAACGTCCACGCCTGCACTCACCAGCCATCCCACCCCCTAGTGCACGAACCCTGAGGGGGCTATGGCCAGCCTGAAAACAACCCTCAGCCCCTCACCCAGGCTGGCCATGCATGCCAGCAGGTGGACATCCCCCCCCAGGGGTCCCAGACTGTGAGAGGGCACAGGCCAGGATGAGGGACCCCCTCCTCCCCTCGCCGAGTGCACAAATTTTTGTGCACCGGGCCCCTAGTTGTTTAAATAAAATCAAAACAAAGATTTAATTCTGGTTATAATAGTAGAAATGTAGAGCTCAGGCAAGTTGTTTGTAAATCCATACTTAATATTACTATGAAGCAGAAGGGTGACAGCTAAGTTTAATATGCCAACCGTTGTTCTTTGTGATTTGTGTGTCTCATGGGTAAATATGTGCAATTTGGATATATTCCCTAGGATGAGTAATGATAATTATATAGGACTCTTGCTTAAGCAAAAAGCTACAAACACCATCTCAGATAAATTAATCTTTAAATTAAAGTCACCAAAAAACCTCATTTTTAAAAGTAGAGGCACTGGCCCAGCTGGTGTTGCTCAGTGGTTGAATTGACCCATGAATCAGGAAGTCATGATTTAATTCTCGATCAGGGCACATACTTAGGTTGTGGGTTTGATCCCCAGTAGGTGGCATGAAGAAGGCAGATGATCAATGATTCTTTCTCATCATTGATATTTCTATCTCTCTAACCCTCTCCCTTCCTCTCTCTGAAATCAATAAAAAATATATTAAAAAAAGAAAATTACAGTCACTGAAAGGAAGAATGTGATTTATTTTATTCCAATTAATGGACTATTTTCAGGAATTAAGCAATGCCAAGTCCACAAGGGAAGTGACATGAAGGCAGCTAAAGTTTTAAACATAAAGAGTGTGAAGATTTAAAAGACGTGCCATTGGTGGTCACATTGGAAGATAAACTTACGACCATCGTCACTAAGAAGAGTCTGTAATGCTTGATCTCTCTACGTTCATAATTTACTGAATAACTGACCCTTTCCAAAGGTTCATCTTTCTAAAATAGTTTGGCTTCAAAACTTATGCTGCTTTCAAGCACAGGTAAAGACACAGCTGGAGAACGGCCTGAAGTGGCTAGTGTGAGTCTCTTCCTGTTCAACCCGGAGAGCAATCTAACACCAATTTAACATTCCTTTGGCTCAAGGAACCAAAACTGTTCTGAGCCTTAGAATGGTTTTTAAGTGCCTGATAGTATTAAACTCAATGCAACTCTTCTGTATGCATTGACTAAATTGACCAGGGTAAAATGATCAGTAGGAACATTACATGAAGCATACAATGCAAATGAGATTATATATCATAGTGACTAAGACTTTTCCGACATGACTCAATTTCAATAGTGGCTCTACTACTTCTCAGTTCTTTAAGTCTCAGTTACCTAGTCCTCAAAATAGAAATTAAAAACACCAACTAACCTAACTGGATTGTGATGAAAACTAAATATAGTCATGCATGGAAAGGTCTTAGTGCTCTACCTGGTCTTTGGTTCAGTGAATTTTTATTGTTGTTATTATTATTCCTTTAAAATATGCTGGCTTTGAGTTGTGTGGAGGCTAAAAATATACTAATACTTTACTATCCACCTTCTAAATTCTTCTGGCTGGGCTAATAACCAAATTAACAGAGTCAAATTATTAGCAGAAAGTCAAGTTTAATTCCAAGTGCATGGTGAATTAACATAGCGATGAGAAATCCAGTGGGGCAACATTGGGTATTTATGACATTTTGGACAAAGGAGAAAAGGTGGGTAAGGGGCTCTTAGATTTCAGAAATCAGAATGGGCGATTTTCGTGTAGTTGAGGAAGAGCTTAACAGACATGGCAGAACAATCTTTGCTAGACTCCTAAACAGTGGGGCAGGGAGTATCTAGCCAACAGGCACGTGCTTGAAGTCCTTTATGTACAACACTTAATTTAAATTAGGCCAAGGCAGCATCCTAAAACCTCTTTCCTGGAACAGATTTCTCCGTCCGAATCTCTTGGGTGGGAAAGGGGGGAGGGTCAGGGTTATGCATCCTTTGTTTCTTAAGAAATATCTTAAAATTAATATCCCAAAAAGCAATTTCAGGTTGATAGGATGTTGGTCCCTTCAATTGTGTATTACATGACATGTTTAAAAAATAATATTTGGGTGTGTTAATTTTTTTGTCCTGGACATTCTGTAAAGAATGAAAAGTAGAAAAAGAAGCTCCAAATCTTACAGCCTGAATCCAAGAAAACATAGTAAAACCTAGACTAGTTTGTATTATCAGTTGTATATGGGGAAGCATGAGACTGGGTTGGAAAGCTTGTGAGGAGGAGATACCGATGAACGGCAGGTGACCCTCCACACTCTTCCCTTTCCTCAGAATATCTTCCTTACAAACTTTCCAAACCCATCTCATGCTTCCCCATGGGAGACCCAGAGGAGTGTTGAAGGCAGTGTCCCTAAGGTTGTAAACTGTGTATATAACATTCAAGAAAGTTCTGAGACCAAGTCTTTTGTTTAATTGGTCAAATAAACTGATAATTAATTTAATAAGTAAACCTTGAATACTTGAGAATATTTTAATACTGTGCTAACATCCCTCCTATATTATTTTAATTAGTATTTTCTAGAAAAAAATCTAATATAAATTAAACAAAACTTAGTGTTTCTTTTGAGACAAAAAATGTAAAGCTTGCTGGTAAAGTTTTGAAGGGTAAGAAACTTTACTATTAAAGAATGAGCTCTATAGATGGGGAGAAATCTCAGCTGGTAAATTGCTAAGGATAAGGATAAACCCCAAATAAAGAAAGCCCTCCTGCAACTAAAGAGAAAAGCACTGGGAACTAGACACCACTTCTTTGGGAAATGGGAAGAATAATTTTAGTGCATTGAGACTGGCTACTTATGAAGGCAGCATCCTGAATTCAGAGTCCTAAGCCATTGGAGGGGTTGCCTTTGAATCAGTGAAAGAAAAGAAAATTGGCCTAGATTTTTTTTTCTTATTGAGTAAAGTTGACAAGCACTTCACCTACAAGAGGGAGAAAGGATAAAACAAAACATAATAAAAACAAAAACAATATGGCTATCACTTCCCTCTTGTTGCAAGTGCAGATCCCAAAAAACACTCCCCAAGGAATACTACCAGATGACTCATGACAGTCTTCTGCAAAAGATTTTTATAGTTTTCAAAGTTCAGGGTTTTATTTCATTGAATTCTCAACTAACCCTATGAGGTTTTATTATTCCTACTTTAAAGAGGAGGAAGCACATTATTAAGACAGAACAGGATGCAATTCCTCCAAGAGTAAAACATATAGAATTGGGAAGTTTTTCTGTGAATAGAAGAAAAACTTGTAATAGAATTTGATTATAGCTACCATTTCCCAATTCATGTGGAAAGTTGAGAGAATGGTGTGCTAAATTTTAGCTGGTTTGGGACAAATCAACAGGTGGCAGAATGGTCTCAGCTTTGTTAGAAGAGATGTTCCAAGTTAGCTTTGGAGAAGAGCAGCTTCTTCTAGAAAGATGTTTTATTACTGAGTGGATTTAGATCTTTTTTAACTAATTATTTTTTACTAAGAGAAATTTCTTGGGTTGCCAAGTTACAGAATGAGTAAAAACTAACCATGTCTCATGAGCTGGAAAGTCATAACTAGCATTTAGTAAATGTTTTTATCTTCTGTATTTCACATGAATTCAGAAATAAAGAATGAAATCGCACAATGCCAGAGTAGAGCATTTATTTTCCCATTTAGGTGAATATAGTGTGTGTGTAACAGTCCAGTGATACAAAGGTTGTATGAATCATCTCAGTTGGTTTGTATACAGAAAGACTTACCATAAATGTAGTTCTTTAGCACTTCTATACTTACTAGGGGCCTGGTGCACAAACAAATTTGTGCACCCAGGGAGGGGGGAGTTCCCTCAGCCCGGCCTGTGCCCTCTCACAGTCTGGGACCCCTCGGGGGATGTCCACCTGCTGGCATGCCTGGTCAGCCTGGGTGAGGGGCTGATGGCAGTTTGCTTATAAATCATTGCACCTTTCTAAAAGAGAAAAGGTCCCACATGTCTATTTCACTCCTTTAGTCTTCTTCTCTCATCCAGATCCTGATTTCACAATTCCTCATTACCTTGTTTTACTCTAACGCAATTTTACTTCATTCAATAAGTAGTTGAAAAATTATTCTTAACAATTACTTGGATCAGAAATCTCCTGCCACCCACCCCATACACCCCTTGGCCCACCAGCTGCCCAGCATGCCCTGCCCACTCCACAGGCTGCTCCACACCCACCTCCCCACCTGCCTCCCTGCTTGTGCTGCCAGCCTCCATCTTGGCTGAGTTAATTTGCATACAGCCACTCTGATTGGCTGGTAGGTGTGGCTTGGCTTGTGGGCGTGGCTTAGGCTTCCAGGAGAAATGGTCAATTTCAATATTACCCTTTTATTAGAGTAGATTATACAGCTGAACAAAATTTAGGAAACACCCAAATAGTAATTTAAGAATTATTCTCTCCAAATATGCTTTCCATCTCAGATTTTGACCTAATAAAAATTAGATTGGATTTTTTAAAACTTAGTTTTCCCTCTCCCCAGCCATGATGATGACATCAAGTAGAAAATACAATATTAATGGTAGAAGACCTTGTTCAATGCATGGAGACAACTCAAGTAATTTCTTTCCATCTGTGCAGTTTTTATCCTACTTATCACTCAGCGATTCTACAGCTCTCCTGGGAAAAGGCAGCTCTTATTGTTCAGTTCTCAGAACCTGAGCAAGTAATTGCTAAGTTTATGAAGTCAGTCACAAGAAGTATGTTCATATTTGATTGATTGCTTTGAAGAGTTCAGCTCATTGATTAGACCATACTTTGTTAAACTATTATGTAGAAAAACTCTGACTTTCCCTAAAAGTTCCTTCTGATAGGAGCAAAAAACCTGTCCTCTCTATAAAGCCTGACGTTCTTTCCTTAACCAGTTGTTCAGAGGGAAGGGGCATTTATATGTCTAGACAAAGTTTGAAGGAAGTAAATAAATTAAAATCTGTGGAATCATCATACATGTTGTTTTATATGACAGCTCAGTTTAGGTCCTCTGAGAAGCGGTCATCAACCCAGGGTTGGATGCATGATGCTTATAGAGGCAACAATTGAGAAAGATAAAGGGAGATAGTGGAAGTAGAAAGGGGGAACCTTCAGACACTGACATCGTCCTGACATCTGTGGAAGGGGAAATGGAAGGAAGAAAGATTCAGGAAAAGCCTCGGAGTACAGCACAGTTCAAAGACAGTCTTGAGCTTAACTTCATGTCCCTGAGCCAAGATCAAAAGAGACCCAACAGTAAGAAATGGCCAAGCTCTAGTACATCCATGCTTGGTCATTGACTTGAAATAACATGGAAAAGTTTGGCCTTGGAATAAATACCATGGGGATCTGAAAGTGCAGAGCTGGGAATTGTCACTTAACTATACTCCCTGAAGCAGAACCTCTTAGAGGGAGGTTCGAGGGGCCCACCTTTTCTACTTCCATGCAGTTCTTTAAAAAGAGTATTTCTATTTCAGTTTCATTAACCACTTGCTGTATTAAAAGTGGGTCACTTACCTTTAAAATCATTATGCCAATAATACTAAATTATGAGGCAGCAAACCTAGATTTTGGTTTTGCTTTTAGTCCTTGGTTGCATGACCACTATACAATTGCCATGCAATTAAGGACTAAAAGCAAGACATTTTCTTCTCTATGACATTTTAAGAAAATGTTTTGTTTCCATTTTAAGGTAAATATAAAGTATCACAAACAGGACTATTCTTTCAGGCCACAAGCAAGTCTCCTATTGGTCCTCTTCTTCTATTAACCATATATGTTTAACTATCTTTAATATATGGATAAAGTAGCTGTGTATTGTTATTCTCAAAGTCATTTAAATTCAGACCATCCACAACAAGGTATTAATTTTTAAGAATGAGTGGTATATTTAGAAATTTGAGTATAGATTCCTACTTGGGAAGTTTCTTCATAAAAAGTGCATTCTTTACTGCAACATTCAATTTGGAAATAGAAACTACAATATTACCTTTTAAATATATATATATAACTTATTGATATTTTACAGAGAGGAAGGGAGAGGGGTACAGAGTTAGAAACATCGATGGGAGAGGAACATCAATCAGCTGCCTCCTGCACACCTCCTACTGGTGATGTGCCCACAACCAAGGTACATGCCCTTGATCGGAGTCGAACCTGGGACCTTTGAGTCCACAGGCCCACGCACTATCCACTGAACCAAACCAGTTAGGGCATAATTTATAGAATTTTTAAAAAATTTATTGTACTTTTCTTATAAAACCATTCTTATATTCTGGAAGGACTTGGGATAAATACCATGGTGATAACTAAATAACTAAATGATGTTTTAATACTTAGTAAGCACATACTATGTAGTAGGCACTGTTCTGAACATTCCACAAGCAATTTACTCATCTCTCTTGTGGTTAGCTATTGCCACAGCAGTTCAGTGTAGAAATTACCTGCAGAATCTCAGCAGCATTCAAGAATAAGTATATGTTCAAGCTACAAACCTCCAGAAAAGTTTTTAATTTGTGACTTTGGAGGCAGTTGAAGTGTTGTTCTGGTTTCAGTTTGGTTCGTTCACAAGTCAGTGGTTGTGTGTGGGGGGGGTGCCTCTGATTCGTGTACCTTTAATTTTATATCTGGGATCAGTGGACTGGCCTGGGCACGAGTGCAAGAAATGCGCAGCCTGTGTGGCTCAGTGGTTGAGTGTAGACCTATGAACCAGGAGGTGTCTCATTTCAATTCCCAATTCCCAGGAAGGGCATCTGCCTGGATTGCAGTCTTGGTCCCCAGTGTGGCGCTTGCAGGAGGCAGCCAATCAATGATACTTTCTCATCATTGATGTTTCTATCTCTCTCTCCCTCTCCCTTCTTCTCTGAATTCAATATAAATTAAAAAAGTGCAAGTAGGTAAATGAAAGGACTGAAGGCATTATAATGTCTGGGTTCAGAGCTAGCACACTGCCAGCCTCATTTTATTGGTCAGTACAAGCCCAGAGTAGTCATGACACAGGGAAGTGAGCCGTGTCCACAGTGTATAGTCTGCAAAGTTACATGGCAGAGTGTGTGACTGCATGGAAGGATGAGGAAACCAATAATGCAATATAATACATATACTAAGGGACAAATAATTTGCTCATTCTCATTTTACAGATGAGGAAACTGAGCCACAATAATTTAAAAGCTTCCTCAAATTTCAGGAACCTTATATCTAGTTGAAGATATGACATAAGTATAACCACATAAACAGATCATGCAGGTAGTATATGATTTAGGGAAAAAATGGATTTTTAATTTGCTATTGAAAATTTGTATTGTAGCATAGAAACATAGTCACTATCATGGAAGGTAGAGCTTGAAGCCGACTGAAATATGGCTAGAATTTGCATAGTCAGAGGAAATAAATGATAGCGTTTGAGTTAAAAAGATAGTGGAGTATAGATAGCCATTATGTACACATGCTTGTAGGACAAGGAGAAGACCAAAGTCAGTATAATGTTTTTAAAAAGAGACAGACTATTTGACTGTAGAAACCAGGGTCAGTGATTAGTCTGGCTTCTTGGAAAGCATTGACTGTTGGTAACCAGCCTCATGGATATTATTGGGCATAATTGTGATGTTAGGAAGCCCAGACTTAGGTGGTATTCTTTTTTAAAGGAAGAACTATGTAGGATACATTGGGAATGAAGAGTTAATAGACCTGCTAACTTATCCCAGACTGGGAAAAATTCTGGGAATAGTTAAGTTTAACCTCAAGGTTTGGAGCCTGAACACAGTGAAACTATGCACTCCAACAGGAATATTCAGAAGAGGGTCTGGACTGGTCAAGAGGAAAATACTGATTTTGGTTTTGGGGGGGCTGTTGAGTTTTAGACTAACAATAGGGTAATATAAAAATAGAATTGTCCCAAGGAGAATTAGAAAGTAAGAGCTGGAGTTCATAAAAAGGGAAGGATAGAAGATTCAGGCATCATTTGCCATGTGGTGAGAGATGAAACCTGTTTGAGAAGTGGAAAAGAGACCTGGGGGTCAGAGAGGAAGCCTCAAGAAACACCTGCATTTGGGAGACTGAGGGAAATGAAGAGAAAGACCCTAAAAGGAGCAGAAGGGGGGTAATCAGGACACCAAGAGCAGAAACAGACACTAAGGGCAAATGCATTTTTTAATGTGTAATTTCCCAAAATACTCTAAATGCATCTAAGAAAAAAAGTGGTGATTGACTTTTTGTGGGTATTGTTGACCAAAAAGGACCCTCTTTCTAGATACATGTGTTGGAAAAAAAAAAAAACAAAAGAATAAGTGGCTATTGAAGATATAATGACAAATAAAATAGATGATTCATAAGTCTAGAAATGAGCAAACTAGAACAGTGGTTACCACAGTAGAGACTGGTTCAATAGCTTGTTCCGAGAGGAGGAGAAGGCATGAGTCTCTGAAGATAGTTTCATAAGGAGAATTTGAGCGTGGCCCTACTTTCATGTCTTTTTGACATTACGTTTGTGGTAAAGGGGAAGATCAGCCCTCATGTATATCAAAAATATCCAGTTTTGTTCATTATAATCTTGGGCAAAATAAAAGTTTCTTGAAGCAGTACATATCATAGTGGTAACAGAATGAATTTGAAATTTAATTAGATTATATTTTACATTATGCGTTGGTTATCTATCAAAAAGTTCAAATATAGTTCATATAGTAGCATATCACTTACTGTAAATATTATAAAACGTAATAAGTTAAGATTAGTTAAACTATGTCTAAAATAACCAGAAAAACCTTCATGTAAACATCCTGTGATCCCTGTTAGTTTGCCTTTCTATTATTCTTTATGTAATTAAATCCACAAATATTGTCTAGTCTTGTTATGGTGCTAGAAATGAAGTGTGTGACCTATCACTTTTCCATAATTATTACATATGTGAAATATATGTTTTATATACATACAAACACAGATCCAGATAGATACATAAGTGATATATTTATTGAATTAATAGTGCTCAGAATTAAATAATTGAATTATCTGCACACCATTTTATTGAATATACACACAGTTTTTGAAGTAGATTAGTACTTGCAGAGGTTGTACTTTTCAATTTTCATGTGCACTTTTTTTCATTTAATTCTTAGTGTAGTATTTTAAATAATGAGGAAGTAGTCATTTCAGCTACTAAAAGCTTTAACTCAGATCACACATCATTAGTGTGTAGACTGTTTTTTGAGCTAATGCATGCTGATGATGATGATAAATACAATGTTAGAACCTCTTAGAAAATCCTGTTTCTGATGCATTTTTAACAATACCATTCTTTGTTCTGTTTCATCAGGTAGCTGAGGAAATCCTATGCAAAATGTCAGTACATCTTGTATCTGGCATGATAATAAAAAATGTAACCAGCACATCTAATAAGCTGATAATTTTTAGAGCTAGGGATTCCCCTAACACACAGGAGAAAAGCAGTGTCACAACATTGCTAGACACAGGCTAAGCCAGAAGAGCTGTGAGAGTCCTCAAGCCTCTGTGAGTCATCGGTGTCCTGATTTAGCTACTTGTTCATGCCAGCTGTCAAGCAGAACCCATAGCGGGCAAGGAAGTGCTGTGACAAGGTGCCACAGAGAGGAGAATTAATTGGGATTCTGCAAGTTAACAATGCGAGTTTCAGAGAAGTGGACTAGCTAATAGGATGCTCTTTCTTTAGGGAATGGTCACAAAAGTCAGAAAATACAATTGGGTATTGATCCAAAATTCAACGTCTTTGACTTTTCAAAAATAAAATTAATTGTTGAGAATAAAAGAATAGAGGAAAGACTGGTAACTATTTTAATTAAACTTGATAAATCGTTCCCTTTAAACACTTCCCCCTAAAATAAGAACAAAAAACAAAGTTGGAAATAGAAAACATGTGTGCAATATCCTTGACTCCAGTTTTGCTCTATTAAGTAAGTTCTTTGTATTGAAATTAAAGAAAACAAACAAACACCCTCTCCTTTTAAAGACTTCTGAGAACTAGGTTAATACTCTCCTTCTTAATTTTAAGATGCGTGTTTCTAGAAAGATCTGACTTTCTCAAAGCCTGTAGCTAGGATCTGAAAAGCAGTAAGCAATGCTTCCTCTCAGCATCATTGTGCCCTTCTCAACAGAGACCTCATTGTCCTTCCTTGCACTGTATTCATTGTAGGTATTTTCTAATGATTGAAAAATAACCTGTGAACGTACTGACATTTTTAGAAGGTGTGGTGGGAGGCGGGGGGGCGGGGGGGGAGAAGAAGGATATTGTACAATTACATTAAAGTAGTGTGGGATTGTGTGTGTGTGTGTGTGTATGGGGAAATGTTTATGTTTTTATCCAGAAGGTCAGAATATTAATGGTTAGGAAGGAAATAAAATTAGATAATATTAGTAAGCTTTTTGAAGAAATTATCACTTTCATATACTATTGGCATTAATATTATAAATTTATATAAGAAAAAATAATTCAAAACAATTATTTTTGTACAATGATATTCAGTGTAGTATAATAAAATATTGGAAATAAATGAAATGACTGTTCAATGACAGGAAAATATTAAAATGAACTTAAAATATTAAAATGAACTTCTCTCACCCTAGGTGGTTTGGCTCAGTGAATAGAGCTTTAGCCTACGGTCTCAAGGGTCGCAGGTTCTATTCCAGTCCTGGGCACAAACCCAGTTTGGGGCTCAGTCTCCATTAGGGAGCATGCTGGAGGCAGCCAATCAATGATTGTCTTGCATCACTGATGTTTCTATCTCTCTCTCCCTCTCCCTTCCTCCCTAAAATCAATAAAAATATGTATATATATTAAAATGAGCTTCGGCACTCATTGTAGTAAATTTAGCTGGAAACCTGGCATTGTTATTGACCCCCTATTTTCTTACTCAGCAAATCACCCTATATGCCTGGGTTTGGATCTTGACTCTGCCTGTTGCTAACTGTGTAGCATGAATAAAATTTTATGTCTTCTCCATACCTCAGTTTCTTCTTTTCTGCAATAAACATAATGGGAGGACCTCATTCATTAGATTAACCAAGATTTTATAACTGTAGCACTTCAATCAGTGCCTGACAGATAATAGTTCTTCAATCAGCATAATTTTTCACTATTGTGAAGATGATGGTATATCCCTTTAATCATTTCATTTTATATGCAGAATGTTCATTACATCCATCTTGCAACTGACTTTTAACTGTTCCTGAACTTTGTTTCTTTTTACACCGAAGTCCAGCTCCTAGTTTGTAGCTGCTAAATGATCTCAGTTTGGCTATTTCATTAGCTGTTTGAAACGTCTCAGTAGTCTTCCCAGTCATATATGTCAAGGTGTGGAGGCCTCCCTGGATTGTCTGTGCTTACAACTGCAAATTCACTCCCTGCCACTCTGCATCCTGTTTATGTTCTAGCCATTATAAAGTGTTTATTCTTTTTCTTGTAGAATGCCAAGCTGTTTTTTTCTTAAGCCAATGCTTTGACCTATGTCTCCTTTGCCTCGGAATGCTCAGCTATACCCACTGTTGACTGATTAACTTCCACTCATTTATTAACTATCCGCTGAGTTTGATCTCCTTTTGGAGCTAGGTTTAGTTAGATGTCCCTTCTCTGACTTTTGTACACACAGATGATCCTGTGTGCACAATTCCATTATCACATTTACTACCTTATATTTTAATTCTCTGGTGTCCTTCCCAGGAGAGTTTGATTACATTGATGGCAAACTCTTAGGAGTATTCCTAGTGCCTGACACAGGGCTTAGAGCGTAGTGGCTGCTCTATAAATGCTTTGATCATATTAATATTGTATTGATATAATTGTTTTGATCACTGTAGAAATAGATATGAAAAGTTATATAAAGGGAAGTGTAATATCCTATAAGGTAAACACACACACACACACACACACCCCTAATGGAACTAAATCCAATTTAAAATTCTAAATACCATTGTTAAGACTGTATAAAAAAAAAGCAGAGGGGAGGGGACAAAGATAGTTGGCTATGGTTATCTTTAATGCTGATTTTCCAATTAATATTCAAGAAAAAGTACTTATTACATTTTTTAGTATCAGTGTAACTTATGTAGCTTTCTTAGACAATCTTTCAGAGATATTTAGTTCTCTCTGATTTTTAACTGTATTCTAAGGCCCACAATGTATCTTATAGTGTTCATAATCTTTATTTCCCTGATGTTATGTACATAAAGGCTACTAAGATACATTCAAACCAATGACATACAATGGTGGTATTCACAATGCCCATACCTCAGTGCAAGGCTGCTTTAAAATGTGAAATTTAAAAAAAAAGGAGTAAATTTTATTTGTATGAAATAGCTATAATTTCAAATTATAATATCTTGGTTTTATAATATTTTTTAAAAATATATTTTATTAATTTTTTACAGAGAGGAAGGGAGAGGGATGGAGAGTTAGAAACATCGATGAGAGAGAAACATCGATCAGCTGCCTCCTGCACACCCCCTACTGGGGATGTGCCCGCAACCAAGGTACATGCCCTTGCTGGAATCGAAGCCAGGACCTTTCAGTCCCCAGGCCGACATTCTAGCCACTGAGCCAAATCGGTTAGGTCGGTTTTATAATATTTCTAAAAAACACAAGCAAGAATTGTTTTTATAGAAAGAAAATCAGCACTTGAATTCACATATGTTCCTTAAATTTAACCCCTGCTTAAAGATTTATTTGAAACAAAACCCTAGTTTTCTTCTTCAACATATTTTATCTCAGGACTTTTTTATTTTTTTATTTTTTTAAATATTTTTATTTATTTCAGAGAGGAATGGAGAGGGGGAGAGAGATAGAAACATCAATGATGAGGGAAAGTCATTGATAGGCTACCTTCTGCACAACCCTCACTGGGGATTGGGCCCACAACCCAGGCATGTGCCCTTGACTGGAATCTAACCCGAGACCTTTCAGTCCACAAGCCAACACTTTATCCACTGAGCCAAACCGGCTAAGGCTATTTTTATTTTTTTAAAATATATATTTTATTGATTTTTTTACAGAGAGGAAGGGAGAAGGATACAGAGTTAAAAACATCGATGAGAAAGAAACATCAATCAGCTGCCTCTGCACACCCCTACTGGGGATGTGCCCACAACCAAGGTACATGCCCTTGATGGGAATCGAACCCGGGACCCTTCAGTCCATAGGCCAATGCTCTATCCACTGAGCCAAACCAGTCAGGGTACACTTCTTTATTTTTTAAAAATTTTAAACCTTTATTGTTGAGAGTATTAAAAATGTTCCTCTTTTCCTCCTCATTACCCTCCTCCACCCAGTTGCCACCCTGCCCCAGACCTTCACCACCCTATTATCTGTGAAATTGGTAATGCATATCTACTAGTATATGTGTATATATATATATATATATATATATATATATATATATATATATAGACTGGAATGCCGTAACGACCGGAATGACCAGTTGCTATGATGCGCACTGTGGCCAACGAACTCTCCCAATCAGGGGGTGGGGCTGGCTGTCCAACCTCCTGTGGCCCCTCTTCCTTAAAACTCTCATTAAGTCCCTTGAAGCTCTCATTAAGACCCTTGAGCAACCTTGTTTTGAATTCTGTCTGTATCCAATAGTTTGCTTTCTTCCATTTCTTTCATTTGTGACAAGTTTCTTTGTCTCTGCATTTTGGCTGTCTCCCTGTGTTTGATTCTATGTATTGGGTAGAACTGCTAAGTCTCCTCAAGTTGATAGAGTGGCCTTGTGTAGTAGGTGTCCTGTAGGGCCCAGTGGCTCAGCCTTCCCAGTCACCTGAACTGTGCACTCTAGGTGTGCCCCTGTGTGGGCTGTGTGCATAGTCTTGTTTAGTTGAGCCTTGATTGTTATTGGTGTCACTGGGAGGAATTGACCTCCAGGACATTAGCTGTGAGGACCAGCTGAGACTACAGTGGAAGAGCTGCTGTGCAGGAGATACTCGTATAGAGTAGGACTTGCTTCACTGGGGTTTTGGTGCTCACTGAGTCTGCCCCTTGAGTGTGTTACTTGTGGATGTGTAGAGTAGTAATCTGGTATGGCATGTATCTTTCTACCAGGTGCATGTGCTCTGGAGCCTCCTGGGAGGTGCAAAGTTAGCCACTGCCTGGGGCCACCTGCAGGAGTTATAGAGTGATGTCCAGATGGCTGCTACTTGTATTGGGCTTAGAAGTGCCCAGACAAGGCCAGGCTGTGAAGCAAGGTAGACAGGTGCTAGTCCTGGGTCTTGGGCCTCTTATAGATAGGCATGGGGCACACTGAAGTCAGCTGCTGCTTGTTTGGGAGATTTTAGAAAAGTCTGAAGCCTGAGTCAAAACAGGCCATTATCAAAGCTTGGGAGGGGCTGCAAATTGGATAGAGTAGGGTCTCAGGGAAACATCAGGGCAGATCTTTTAGTGTGAGCCAGGCTGATAGAAACTCAGATATGCTACTAGTCAGTTCTGAAATGTGGGAAGTCCAAGTATTGGAACAATGACTTCTGTAAGCACCCCTATATGGGATAATGCACTCCTGAGTTCTTGCTTCCATGCCAGAAAATCCAGTTCCTCCCCAATCCAGTTCACCCAATGCTGCCACGAAGCAATGGAATTCAGAGGAGCAGGCTCATGTTGGTCTGTGGGTGGACCTTTTAAGAGGAACTGCCTGGGTCTCTAGCAACCTCCTTGCAACTCAGCCATAATCCCTACTGGGTTTTATAGCCCAAAGTTATGGGGCTTCTAGAACCCTGGGCTGGGGATCTGGTGTGGGTCTGAGACTCCTTACTTCTCATGGGAGACCTCTGCAGCAGAGATATCCCTCCCCATTAAAAGACGAACAAACTCCACAACTGGATGTCAGATGAGCCTGTCCTGTACCTCTGCCCCTCTGACTAGTCTCAATGTACTTTCTTCCTTACTTCTCTAGTTGAAGGATTTCCATTCAATCAGATTTTAGATGGTTTTGAATGATGGCTGGTCTGTATTTTAATTGTATTTTTAATGTTGTTGTAGGAGATGGCAAGTACTGGCATTAACTTATACCACCATCTTGGTTTTCCCTAACTCAGCACGGTTGGATAATGAGACTATTTCCTAGAGGATTCCAACTACTCATGATACTGTCATACTAGTAGCAATTTTACACATTTACAAAGAGGAAAAGTAAACATTTTTCATTGACTTTAGGAAACCACATCTGAAAGCATAATTAGATTAGTTACTAACATAAACAGAGGAAAGGCCAGGATGGGCAAAGCGTTGATTAGAAATCAGGAGAGCAGGAGTAACTTCTAGATATCATTCCTCTTCTCAGTAGGTTAATTTTGGATAATGACTCATTTCTTTGTGAGTGTTGGCTGAGTCAACTCATAGACTGTCTTCATCTTTTGTTGACTGGTAATTGGGCAACCAAATCTAATAATTATAATCTAATTAACTCTAGAATTTACAAAATGAGTTTAAATGCACCAAGTCTGGATCTAGCCTACACAGTTCTTAATGATTAACAATATTATCCTCATATTGCAGATAAATTCTCAGAAAGTCTAAAAAATTTGCCAAAGCTGAGTGAGCTCTTGCCTTTTCATACTGTGCTTATTTTTATTCAGTATCCCAAACCACCTCCCTTGTTTCATGGTAATGCAATAAAACACAGATTTAAAGCTGTAAAAAGACTTTATTTCTATTTTTTAAAGTTTTGCATATAATAACTTCCTAGCCTTTTGATCTATTGACATTAGGGTGTGAACTTATTACATCATTTGGAAAGAGTAACATGATTTAAAATAAATCCACTTAACTTAGTAGGTTCAAAGCATATTTGTTCTAATTTAAATTGAGACACTTGACTGGCTGGGTGGCTTGAGGCTTGGCAGTGAATCCATAAGGTCTCAGTTAACTCACCTGTAACATAGGATTTAAAAATGCCAGTAGAGCAAAACTATGGGAACAGTAAAAAGATCATTGTTTGCCAGGTGATAAGGAGGGATGTAAGGATGAATAGGCAGAGCAGAGGGAATATTTAGAGCAGTGAAACTATTCTGGATGATACATGTCATTACACACTTGTCAAAACTCACAAAATGTACAAGACTAAGAGTCATAAACTATGGACTTTGGGAGATGATGATGGGTCAACATAGGCTCATCAATTATAACAAACGTACCACTTTGGTGTAGGATTTTCATAGTGGGAGGCGGTATGCATTAAGGGGCTGGAAATATATAGGAAATCTCTATATCTTCAGTTCAGTTTTGTTGTAAACTTAAAACTCTTCTAAAATAAAAATCAGGATAATAAATTGAACAACTTTATACCATTAAATTAAAACCATAGATAAAGTTGAAAAAAAATGCTTAGTGTGCCTATGTGAGAGGATTGTTGTGCAATTGAATAAGAAAATGAAAGTGCTGCCCTAACCGGTTTGGCTCAGTGGATAGAGTGTTGGCCTACGGATGCAAGGGTCCCAGGTTCGATTCTGGTCAAGGGCATGTACCTTGGTTGTAGGCACATCCCCAGTAGGAAGTGTGCAGGAGGCAGCTGATTGATGTTTCTCTCTCATCGATGTTTCTAATTCTCTATCCCTCTCTCTTCCTCTCTGTAAAAAATCAATAAAATATATTTAAACAACAACAAAAAAAGAAAATGAAAGTGCTTTATAATTATGAAATACTACTTCACTATCAGATTATTTTCATTTATCTTTTATTATTTAATAGAACAGGAATAATAATAAAAAAGTTTTATGTGATATGTAGCCAAAGTTTAAACTTGAGATTAAATCATTAGAGATTAGGTAGCCTATAAACTGAAGGAAAGGAAAAACAAAAATGATGTAATTACTACAGACATTTTTTTTCCCTTTCAATATCATACTTTCAGGAACATATTTACAATATTTCTCTGAAAGCTGGCAATACAACATTAAATTACATTGCATTAAAATGAATTTAATACCAAGAACATGTTACTACATTAGCTTATGTAGGAAAAAGGAGTTTATTTTATTTTATTAATTAATTAATTTATTAATCTTTCCCCAAGGATATTTTTCCATTGATTTTTAGAGAGAGTAAAAGAGAGAGGGAAAAGCAGAGAGAAATATTGATGTGAGAGAAGTACATCAATTGGTTACCTCTTGCACATGCCCTGACCAGGGCCTGGGCTGGGGAGGAGCCTACAATCAAGATATATACCTTTGACTGGAATTGAACCCGGGACCCTTCTATCAGTAGGCTGTTGCTCTATCCACTGAGCCAAACAAGCCAGAGTGGCAAAAAGGAGTTTAAATGTCAGATGGAATGAACTTTGCTAAAAGTTAGCATTACAATGGGGAGATTATCCTGAATGATCCCTGTGGGCTCCCTGTAATCACAAAGGATCTTAAAGGTGGAAGAAGGAAGTGGAAGAACAAGAAGCAGAAAAATGGCAGCATGGAGGGGATTTAACCCAAGATGCTGGCTTTGAAGATGGAAGGAGGGGCTATGAGCCAAGGGGTATTGGTAGGTAGAAAAGGTAAGGCAGCAGGTCCCCACTTAGAGCCTCCAGAGGCTGTAGTTATGGTGACACTGTCATTTTAGTCCAGTAACACCCATTTCAGACTTCTGACCTCCGTAACTGTGATATATAAGTGTGTGTTGTTTTAAACCACTAAGTTTGCTATAAATTGTTGCGGCAGCAATAGGAAAATAATACAATATGTTTATCATAGCAAGCAAAGAATATCACATATGGCTGGGGGAGGGGAAAATGATCCATTTTGAAAAACACTCTGTTCTTAACTAGGCCCCCTTTGGAAACTATCTTACCAGAGTCCAGCTATACGGGTTTTTACTGTAGTCTAACAGACCTGTGGGAATGGAAGTACCCAGCTCCAGTCCCTGTAGCCTTCCTGTCTGCCGTGATGGTGGATGGCAGGGGCAAGGGAATGGAAAGTCCTTGTGAAGGTTGCAGCCCAGAGGCATGGACTCAATAAAAAACTGAGACCTAATCGTAGGAACAGTGAGTGCTTCCTTTCCCACTGCATCTCACCAGCGCTTCATTAGGGCTCCTGTGTAGTCACAGCTGCATGGAGCTGAAATACCTCCAATCCTGTCCAAGGGTTCTCTAGGGAAACCCAAAGACCACCGGTGATGCATGGACTAGGACACGTGGGAGAGGTTAGCCTGCCATACCTGCAACCATAGCACAGTGGATATCACCAATTAGCGAATTTGGGTACCTAGGTGTCAAATTGTAAAGAAATGAATTTTTTCCTGCTGCTCAATGAAAATAAACATAGAGCTGCAAGGACTCATGCTGAAAAGTTTAAAGATTTTTCTGGCTTAGCAACCTCTTTAAAGTTTTTAAGTTCTAAGAATGATAAAATTTGTATTTATTGGCTCACTCTACATTTCATTTTTAACACTTACCACAGGCTAAACACTGGCATTGCTGTAGAGATCATAACAGCTCAATCCCTGTGCTCATGGAGATCACATTATAGCTGGGGAAACTGATGACAGACAAGCAAATGAGTAAAACATACAGTGTGTTAGCTGGAAATGCATTCAATAAAATAAATCGGGGGATTTAAGGCTGGGTTTGCAATTTTAAGTAGGATGTCCAAGAAAGGTCTTGGAAAGGTGTAATTTAAGGACAGGTATGGAATGTAGATTCATATCAGTTAAAAAGTTACAGAGCTATAGATGAAATATTCATTTCTTAATTCAAAATATTTACGAGTGCCTAGGATGTGTGAGACCCTGAGTACTTCAGAGGATCACAGAACTACCAAAGGCAAGAGAAACATTTCTAAACTCCACAGGGCTTATAACTTGTCAGGACATATCATTATAATATTGCAGTAGAGGTTTTAAAAAGGGTACAGACACAAAATAATAAAGGTATTTTGTGTGTCTCTAAATAAAATAATTTATATACGTATAAGGAAATATAATTTTGAATTCTCTGATTTGCTCTAAACTCCTAAAACTCATATTAGTGGTCCCTCACTTTAATTATTTTTCAATATGATGATCTCAAGAGATATCTTATTCTTCTTCTATTGAACAGTTGTGTGCTGAGTCTTTCATTTGTTTTCTGTTCACCTCCAATTTGCCAGTGAACCTTTAGCTGACATTTGTTAAAGTTCACTAAATTTGGAAAAGATCTCAGGGATTAGAAAGTGTCAGATCTAATTCTTTGTTAAAAACAGTTGAGGGGCTGGGTGAAAAGGGATTAAATGACAACAAAAAACAACATGCAACAAAATAAAACAATGGGTCAGAAAGCCTCTTTTAAGATCCCTTTAATGGAGATTAAACAGAGAATTTGGCTTAAATTCTGGATCACATAAAAACCCTTGCAGAAAAGAATTATTCTTTGCATAAGAATAAGCATTAGAGAGTTTATATTTCATTAACCTGTTGAATCTTGTAAAAGGTCAGAAGCAGAAATAATATTAAAAACCATTAAAAAATCCAGTAGAGATAATGTACTTAATTCCAAAATTATAAGCTTACACACTAAGTCCAGGGCGGAGGCAAACTATCTTAGAATATATAATTAATTTAAAAATCAGAATTAAAATATTATTCAGTAGTTTTATTTATTTTAAATTAATATATAATATAAGTTGCTTATTTAGGACATCTGAAGCCTTTTTAAGGTCCACTAAGGAAATATTTAATAATGTCTTGAAAGTTTCACCTTGCTTGATTTTCAGGGGAAGAATCTCTAAAGGTGATTTGAAAATATGAATGTCATTTTTAAAGGTCTAATTTACATTTAAAACTTTCCTAATAGAGACATTATGAGAATTGTGTTCAACAGCACAACACTTAATAGATTTTCTTCATAATAAGTGTTGAATATGTATGAATAGCTGACTGTGCAACTTCCTACTAATTATATTGATTGTTTTTAATTGTAGAGAATAACTTTAGTATATTTTTCTTATAGTATTTTTTTTAATTTAAAATCATTGACTTGCATGCATGCATAGGAGAATAATCAATGGACAAAAGAAACTGGGGGTTAGGGAGGTGGGGGGGAAGGACAAGGGGGAAAAATTGGAGATCTATCTATCATTTGTTGTAATACTTATCTATCATTTGTTGTAATACTTTAAGCAATAAAAAAAATGAAAAACAAACAAACAAACAAAAAAAAAAAACCAAAATCATTGTCATGTCCTCTTTCTGTCTTTTCCATACCCCATTATTCTCAGTGTCATCCTAATTATTTCAGTTACTATGCATTTGATAAAGTTTCCAAAACTTCACCAAATTTATAGCACTTTCTCTGTACATCACCCTTTCTGTAGATTAGGTTCCTCCATGGCTAGTACCTAGTAGATCAAGGTGCTTTCTCCTCCCTTGACCTGAAAGGATAATCTCAATAATTATACCCAAATCATCAACAACAACAACAACAACAACAACAACAACAACAAAAAGCACCTTTTTTTGGACAGTCACATTATTCAGATCCAAAAAGTAATAAAATAAAATATAAAAATCTAAAGACAGAAAATCTCTTAGTTCTCCTCCTTTCAGAATTGTTTGATTATGTATACTTGTGTGTATATTTGGACAGAGAGAAGAAACGAGAAGGGCAAGAAAGAAAAGACACTGCCTTCTTTTACTTCATCAGTTTTTCTCTAATATTTCATGTAAACACCTTCTAAATAATGGCCTTATAGGAGTCAGTGAAAAAATTTTGAAAAGCTTCCTTTGTAATTTTGGAACAATTAATACATTAGAGATGAATTCCATAAACTAATCAATACAGGGTGACACATTAGTTTGAAAGAAAACAATTGGTTAAAAAGTGAGAGTAATATGTAATGCTTACAATTTCATATCAAGATATTAAGCAAAACTTTTTCAAGGTTTATTTCATTTTTTAGAGCTCAATTAGAGTAAACTATGTCTTTGGCAGACAGAAGTCTTTTGTTGAAAAGATGGAAGAAACCTTTAGTTAGAGGCCATTTTTAATTGACAATAAGCAGAACTAGAAAGAAAACTGTAATAAAACTTGTCCCCTTTCGTTATCATTGTAACTAGCTTGTAATATTAATAAAGGAAAGAAAGCAAAGGGAAGTCAGACATCATAAGCACTGAAAGCTACAGCTTCACACAGCACTGTTCCTTCAAGGGATTATCACCCTACTTCCCCCATCTGGTACTAGATTGTGGTGGGGAGAAGGGAGAGAAAAGCATATGTGCAGTAAAAGCTGGGGTGATATAGGGGTGGTGCTTGCCTGTCAATCTAGCTTTGGGGACAGTGGATTTGCTAGAGGGTGGACCCCATCAGAAGAGCAAGACATTTCCAAAAGTTAATTGGTTTGTTTAAAGAAGCTTCTAGTTAAAATCCCCAGACAGAATTCTTGTCTTTTTGCTCCATGACCCACACTCTTTGGTGAGCTCACCTGTTCAATTCCATGGCCATATGGCCTTTAAGCAGCTGCTTGCCCCTATCCATGCAGACCCCATGCCCAATGGACTGCATCTGGGAACACAAGCTAAGCTGGCCAGATGCTGGCCTGGCCTGTATTTTAATTTGGAGCAGAAATTCTGGGCAGTGGCCTTAATTCTGGTCCTGCTGAAGGCAAGATTGAGCTTTTTCTATGGTGGGACAGATAAAGGTGGGACCTTGGAGGAGAACCCTCTTAATTTTGCATCATCAATAAAACTTTCCAGGAGGACCCATTCTTCTATGGGGGCCTCTTGATACCCCAAGAACTCAACTTTCATTGAAAACACTTTTACTTCAGATATATTAATTTATACTAATTTTCATGTGATGTATATCACTATATATGCAGGTTTGAACAATAACTCATTTCTTTGACTCATATTTGTTACTTAGAAACATAGTAATGTTGTGTGAAATTATTTAATTTTCAATAGTTTAGTTACTCACAATTCAATAATTTTTCAATTGTTTTCCAATTTCTTATTTTCCTTTAACTTTCCTGTATTATAAATGTCATTTAAAAATCTCTTCATTCCGTGAGATTTTGATTACTTTTCTACTACAAAGAGTAAAGCTGTAAAGCTTAAGGAAACATTGTACTTTGCCCAGAGAGAATTCCTTTCTTCTGTTTTGAACGGCATCTTCTTGTTTTGAGGAATTGCTTCTCACCTCTAGCTTACAATATTGTCTCATCTCTCTACCCGCCAGGTTGGCCGAGGCATTAGTTTGTCACTTGGGGGAGGTCAATCATAGCACTTGACCATCTGGCCTTGCACATAAATTTAGGAGATAGTGAGTTGAACCAAGTTATTCAATTTTTATTTGGGATATAATCTTTTAAACCTCACACTTGGCAGTAAATTGCCTTTCCTTTTTATTGATAAAACTCAAGAGGTGAGCCCAAAACTTCCCTGTCTCCCAATTTATAAAGAATCTCTATTTTGAGATTTTATGTTTAAGAAAATAAGGCACACAGAGTAAAGAAGAGAAAAAACAGAAAAAAGTGCTGGTTTATAATTCCATCAACTCTGCCTATATCATTGTGCTTCCTAATTATGTAAACTCTTTTTGCCTAAGGTTGTTCAAGTTGAATTTCTGACACTAGAAATAAAAAAGAAAGTTCTTAATAAGACAGTTAACCAAACAAAAATGTCACTTAACTAAACAAAAGCCAATGTGATAGTTGGAAAGGGACACATATTTAGAAAATATCCATTGTCTTTTTCTTCTTGCTAATCTATTTCCCAAACCAGCAGCATCTACAGTTTTAAAATAGTCGGAATGCTTCCCATATCAAGAAAGATATTCTATTTAGCAACCCTAGTGTCATTGACAGTTTCATAAATATTTAGATACTGAGGTTAGATGTCACTGTGCCTTGCTACAAAATTTATCTCAAGCTTCCTAGAAGCCAGACTTGGTAAAGAAAAGGCAAATGCTTAAAAAGAATGAGATTGGTAGAAGAAAGGAGAGTTGACCAAAGAGTATGGCAATGAAAGAAAACAGAGTAGGAAATGCTTCTTGTAATGATGCAAGTACAGACAAGGAAAAGGTAAAGGACATTTGCAATGCTTCATACTCTCCCATATTCTCTTTACTATTGGATTAAAGGCCTAGTTAACTTGGCATAGATTCATTAGAATCATTGGTTCTAAAACTTCCGATGGCAATCTGTGTATTGTCTTCACTTGTCTGTATGAACACATATTTTATTAAGTAGTTTTAACATATTTATTTAATATTCTATTTTGACCCATTCTTTTCCTCCAACTAAACAATGCATCTTCTGTAAATAAAAATATGTTTCACCATAAAACCGTTTTCTCAATGTGAGTGACCTTTCTAATTCAAAGTCCTAATGTTAGGTTCTATTTAATAGTTGGAGACAACTGTTGATGTTTTGCTATTCCTTTTTTCAGTATTATTTTTTGTTAATGGTAATTTTCCCATAAGATGCCATTCTGATAAATTATGACTATTACTATCCTATCTAATAAAGATGGAATATGCAAACTGATCATCACTTCAAGACAAAGATGGCGGTGCCCACAGCCAATAAGGAAGGAATATGCAAATTGATGTGACAAATATGGCAGCCAGGCAGGGAAGCTTGCGTTGTCGCCAGGGCGACGATGCAGGTGCTCTGCTCTGCCCTGGCCACTCCAGAGGTCTGGGCAGCACGGTAAGGCGGAAGGCGGCTCCGGGCCAGAGTGAAGGCGGTGCAGGCAGCCAGGGGAAGGAAGGCCCATTCTTGCACGAATCGTCATGCATTGGGCCTCTAGTAATACCAATAAGGAAACATCCAATATCACATACTGTATCAAGACTCATAACTTCTGCTCCAATAATCCTACAGATATGGGGATGGTCGTGTTAGTTAAATTACCAAGAGTCTGATTTTAAAGTGTGTTTGTAAAAGCAAAGAGAAAACATTTGGTTTCTTTTTGTGAAATTATTCAGAATCATACTTAGCATGGGAAAGGGACATTTTAAAACCTTCCTCTACCCTATCAGAATTTTCGTTGTTATTTATATCCATGATTAGTCTAACCACTGCATTAATAAAAATACCAAATAGGTCCACTTTTTTTTTGCTTCACTCTGCCGTAATTTTCTGTCTATAATAGTAAAGGGAATAAGGAAAACTGGGGAGTAGGAAAACAGAGCTGTGAATAGAAGCACTCAGGGCTCTGACGGTGTAGAAGATACTAAGCATTAGGTTCTCCACAGAAAAGGTGTGAAATCTATGAGCAGAGGAAATATTTAAATAGCACACACTTCATGAGATTTTCAGTTGGATCTAATGGTTTGTATATGAGTAAAATGATACACATTTGGATGATGAAAGCTTAGATATAATTTGAAGCATGTTTGCTAGTACAAGGTGGGATATTAGAGAAAATCAGAGATAATCTGAGATGTTTGTGAGACAGTGATAGAGACAGGTTGATTTGAAGAGTCAATACAGCAAATGGGGACAATAAATAGGGATGATAAAAAATAGCAATACCTGGTCTTCCATTATTCACGGATATTCCTGCTTCAATATCACACACGCGCACACACACACACACAGTTTTTAAGCCAATGAATTACATTCTCAGCATTAGTTACATTCTTATAGAAATACCTTAGTCTCTTAAACGGTCATTTAGGATTCTAAGGCAGCAATTCAATAAAAAGTAAGCTGTAGTGTGAAGGAAATCAGAGGCTCCACCAAGGCTCAGAGGACACTACAAAAATTTATTTCAAGCTTTCAGGAAGCCAGACTTGGTAAAGAAAGGGCAATTGTTAAAGAGAATGAGATTGGTAGACGAAAGGAGAGTTGATCAGTGAAGAGTATGCCAACGAAGGTAAAGGGAGTAAGGAAAACGGGCGCGGAGGAGTGGCAGTAGAAACACACAAACAGGGAGCTGTGAATAGAAGCACTCAGGACACTGACAGTCCAGAAGATACTAAGCAGTGGGTCCTCCACAGAAGAGGTGTGAATTCTAAGAGCAAAGGAAATATTTAAATCGCACACACTTCATGAGGTTTTCAGTTGGATCTTATAGTTTGTGTGTGAGTAAAATGATATACATTTGAGGCCTGCACACTTACTTAACCTGATGGAAGCTGCCTTTGCATCTACCCTTCTGGTTTCTGGTTTTAAATGGCTTTACTTTAATTTAATTTAGTATTTCTCTCTCTCCATGTGTGTGCATGTGTGTGTTTTCACTTTTTTTTTTTTCAAATTTTCCTGACATCTGACCTAATTAAAATGGACTGGATTCTCATATTGGCTAATGCATTTAATCTACTGCAACAAATTGTTCTTCTTTTTTTAAAATTGGGACCCAAGGATATGCTTTTTAATTTATGAGAGAGAGAGAGACGAGAGGCGGGGGAGAGAGAGAGAGAGAGAGAGAGAGAGAGAGAGAGAGAGAGAGAGAGAGAGAAAGGGAGAGGGGGAGGGGGAGAGAGAACATCTATATGAGGGAAGAAGCAGTTGCTTCCTGGGGATCTGGCCTGCAGCCTGGGTATGTGTCCTGACTGGGAATAGAACCTGCAACCCTTCAGTGCATGGATCGATACTCTAATCCACTGAGCCACTCTGGTCAGGGCAATAGATTATTATTTTTTACTTTTATTGAATTTATTGGGGTGTGACATTGATTCACAAAATTATCCAGGCTTCAGGTGCACAATCCCACAACACAGCATCTGTACAATGTACTGTTTGTTCACTATCTCAAGTCAGGTCTCCATCCATCACCATTTATTCCCCTCTACCCTCTTCAACCTCCCTCACTCTGCAAACACCACACTTTTGTTCTGGTCCTTGAGTTTTTCTCTTTGTTTTCTTTTTTGCTCAGTACCCCCACCCCAACTCAGCCCCTGACCCTACAGCTGTCAGCCTGCTCTCTTCTTATGAGTCTGTCTCTATTTTGCTTGTTATTGTTATTTAATTAAAAAAACACGCTTGTCTGGAGATTTATGTAAGTTAGAATCACTTTATACTCTTTGTATTCTAGGCGTATCTGCTCCAGTGATATCACTGTGTGTCAGGTATAAATGGATAACTTACCAGAAAAGTTTCACTGTCTGTGGTATTGTTATTTTGTTTCTGTAATTGTTTATTTTTCATTTCCCAATAGGAAAAATGACCCATGGTACAATAATGAAATTACACACTCTACACTTTCTTATGTTAAGAGTTGGAAAAAAATGTGCATGTTTGACCCAAGTAATATGGTGTAATACTTGCCTTGACATTTTAAAGAGAAGGACACAAAAGCATTTTGAGAAGTTTTGACTTGGCTTTCATAAAGTGGCACCTTCAGATGAGTTATAAATGAGATAAAGTGGTGTAACTGCTCAGAGCCTAGATTAGAAACAAATTTGTTCTAAAATGACATTCTCACGCCTCCATTTGGTCTGCGTGGTCTTCAGACTTCTCACGTGGCTATTTTTAGTAGCTTATTTTTTCTAATCATGTTTGTTTTTTGTGTGATGTGGGCATTGAAGAAAGAAAGCAAGTAAAATAATAAATTAGCATAAAATAATAGCAAGAATGCTTTAAAATCATGTAATTACTAAACAAAGGCTTTACTGCTAAGGCTTAACTTTATGTCACAGGTTAGCAGTAGAAGCTCTGAGGGTAAAACATGGGCCTCATAAATTAGCAAAAAGATGATCTATGACAAGTTACATAGGGTGTCCCAAAAATATATGTACACACCCTTTGCATAATTATAAAGGCAAAATTTGAGTTATCAGCTGTTACAGTGTATATACATTTTGGTGACAACCTGTGTATGTTGAGTTTTCCTTATATGTAAAGTAGGAATAATAATAGTATCTGCCACAAGGATGAAGTGACAATATAATGATTGCTCAATATGTGTAATAGACCTCACATATTTATTGTAAAAAAAATTCCCGTAGATTGAACAGCATGGTTAAATTTAGGTTGGCTCATGATAGAATACAGATGAATAAGTGCATTATAATATTTTTGGTGAATCTCATAATATTGTTCTAATTCTGTTCCCAAGAAAATGTGCCATTTATAAAATTTTAATATGTAGTTTTATTTCACCCATTCAAAATAAATGAGAGATGAAATAAATCTATATTTTCCAAACATCAGCAATCTGTAACACTTTTGGAAAATTGTCTAAAACATAGCATTCTTATCAGAAAACAATATCTCTTTCAAAAAATATGAAATTTTCACTAATGATATTCTAATTAAAAATGGTCTACTTTATTGCAATGCCTATCTAATGCTACCTTCAAGAGAGCAAGAACTTTTCTGTTTTAAACTGCTGTGTCCTTACGGCTCAGGAATTGCTTATTTTATTATACGTATAGGTTTATAAGTATTTGTTATTGAGCAAAAAATCACTTAAATGCTTCTAGCCTTCGCAGTTTATATGAGGTCATGGAATGAGATCACCATGGCCCGTAGTGCCTAAATTATTAGTATCCAAGGATCCATTGTTCTCAGTACTTCAATGATCTCCTGCTGGTTTGTGGAGCGTCCCAGGGCTTGTTTCATGTGTTTCTAACAATGCAGTTTTCGTGTTGTGCTGCTCTGGACTCCCCTTTTCCTGGCTTTACTGCTGTGTTTGCTGTCACACAAGATGTCGGTGCTGTGCTGGGCACAGCAGTTTTCATGATGCCCGTCTCTCCAGATGGGCAGTGAGGCAATGCCTTCCCTTTGTGTCTCCATCATTTCCTTGTGCACTCAATACAGGGTTTACTTTAACCGAAATGCTTTGTCTAAAGCCGGTTGTGGTTACTAACTTTTCCATAATTTCTGAGAGCACAATTAAGCCGAAAGCACGACTTTTAATCCTGGTTGAGCAAACCTTCAAGGGAAAGTGCAAAACACAGAGCAGCACAATGCCCGCCCTGCACCCAGGGCTGGGTTTCTCAGCAGCATGGTCTTGACATGTTTGGACTGGCTATCCTTTTAAGAGGTGGCTGCTCTGTGTGTGGTAGGAGCAGCCCTGATCTTCCAAGTCATGGCCATGAAAAGTGTCTCCAGGCTGCCAAATATCTCTTTGGGGCAAATCCCTGGTTAAGGTCCACTAATCTGGGGAATGTGGACCAGCTTACTACAACCCTAGAAATACAAGTCACCACTTACCTAAGGATCCAGACAAGACTAATGGTTACCTCCTGGTAATTTTTGCTGCCTGAGGAGTAGCCTCTTTCCAAAGTATGGATTCTTGTGCTCTGTAAGTCAATCCCTTCTCAGAATCCATCTCAGAATATGGTAAAGGGATTCTTGGGGCTAACAGTAAATCTTTTCAGTCACGTTTCGAGTTCCTGAAACAACTGCTCAAAGTAACAATTTATAGCCCAGTAAACATGTAATAAAGATAGTCACCTAATTGACATTACTAAACACAGCAGTTCTCTGTTTCTTTCATAGAATGCAGTCTGCCATGAAACATTGGTAGATTCGTGCTATGGAGCGAGTGAAATAATAGTTTCAACTGGGTGTTTTTGTTTGTTTGTTTTTCCCTCAGAACCAAAGGACTGACAGCACAAATAAAAATACAAGTCTTAGCCTTAGGAGGCACAGCCCACTTGCACATTTTTATATGACATTCTTCTACCTTCCAATAGTCTGAAATTCTAGCCTTAAACGCAAGGGTTTATTACATAAATGGTACTTTTTAACATTCTGAGAAAGTTCCATCTATTAAAAGGTGTTCTAATGATCTTCCCAGAAAGACAAAACAAGTGAAATTTCCTTTGTTAGTATTTTCAGTGTCGTGATGAATTCCATGTGAATATTATTGTAAATTGGGTTTGTTTTAAAGTGGCAAATTTGGGTTTGAATGCTTGCACTATTTGACTTACATCTTGCTACTTTGGGGGCATTTTAACTTGAAATTGACCTTTTTATTTAAAAATATTTTTATGTAGAGTGCTAAGAGCAATAAAACCCCTGAAATGTAATATTCTTTTTTTTTCAAGTTGTAATTTTGATAATTGCATATTGGATTTGTAAGGAGAAGGAGAACAAATGAAACTATTAAGATATTTTTAGACTTCTTAAAGTTTAATTTGCCTTCCCACCTGGGCACTTTAAGGAATTTAAAAGTATTTTGTTATAATATTCCAGTGAGCAAAGTCATCACCAAACGGTCTGTTTCTTTTAGTGCTAATATTGTTCACGCATCAACACCTGCTTCTCCAGCGACGGGAGCAGCTGTTGGAGTTGGGAAAAGGAATGAAGCCTTGATGGTTTCACACTCAGCACTGCTGTATAATGAGCTATGCCAGCTTTGGAAAAACCCAACTTATCTTTTGCAGGAAAGTGAGACATTGCAGGAACATCCATTAGCCATTCAAAAATGAATAGCGATAAAAAATATAGAGACAAGTTTCCAAAACAACAATTTAATGCACAGATTGTGTAAAGTCCATTTGATTTAACTATGATCCCACACTATGTTAGTGTTGAAGAGGCAGGAAACTCTTTTGGAAGTTACGGTATATCTTATTTCAGGTTACTCAATTATATGTAATTTTGTTTTTATTCAAAAGTTAACTGAATCCAAATATATAAAATGTAAAGCCTAAAATATTCTTTTATTCATGAGACTTGTGCATATAACCATCTGTGTCTTTCTTATGGTATCTCAGTTAAATATGCATAATCTTGCCCAACCCCAAATATTTAAAAGGATAGAAAAGAACCACAACACTTAATATTAATTTATAGGCAAATCGAATGAAATGGATGGCGGCAGACACAGAAAGTTAAAATACGTGATACCTAAGCAAAGCTCTCCATTCTTCTAGTCTTTAAAGTCATCGAGACCAAATTGTTTAATTTGAGGAGAAGAGGGATGTGACACTACTTGCAGCATTTAATGTTTGAAGTTAGGTGGCAATTGCCCGTCTTACTGAAGCCCTGCGATACTTTGTAGCTGGAGTCCTTGAAGACCATGGGGAGGTGTTTTATTGTGCAGAACTCAGTGCTCCATTTACCTTACGCATGTGCACCCAACATCGCACCTGTGCTCTGTAGTGTCTATGTTATCTGGAATTCAAGGTGTTGTGTTTAATCAACCAAGACCTATATGGTTTGTCCTGTTATTTTCTTAGATATAAGAGTTTCTTTTCACTTATGAAGGTTAGAAGTTACTGAAAAGTAAGGAGATTATTGGAAAGACGTTTCCTAATCCTAAATACCAGCTTCCCTCTTACAGATAAAATTTTACAGCTGAGGCTATAACCTACGTGGATTTTTAAACCAAGTATCAAAATTGGAATGGCAATAGACACCTATAAAGCACAGAAGAAAAATGCTCATGTCTAACCTTTAGTAGACATTTAGGATCTATTATACTAATTTCACATTATCTAGGCAAAGTACATACCACCTGCAGCCTCAGCAGATGTATTATTCAGCCTCATAAGGACCTTCCACCTGTGTTTGATTTTATTTCAGGTTCAGCTTAACAGGCTTATTTAGATCGTCTTAGGGCTCATCTTTATCAACTGAATTCTTAGACAATTCATGCCACCAAGTATTTATGATTAAAAAAAAGCTCTATCTTCACTTCAATTCTGGTCACCATGTTTTAAAACTCAACCAACGTAATAACCTTGGGATACTTGATCAAGTAATGTATACTGTAGATAATAAGTTTTTATTATTCATTTTTAGAAGATAGCTCCATTTATTGCACAAATGGTCTCCAATCTGGAATGTGGTGACCTAGAAAAAGGGCTCCCATTTCATTTCTGCAGAGACAGCTCTATTTCAATTCTATCTGATTTAAAATTAAGATAAAAATGTTAGAGGCCAATGCATCAGGCGGGAAAGGGAAGAGGGGAATGGGGAACAGAAGATGGCAGGGATCATAGAGTGTGATATCTATAAGCTAGTGGCACTAGTCGGGTCACTGTGCCAAA
Organism: Murina feae; assembly: GCA_004026665.1. NCBI lineage: Eukaryota > Metazoa > Chordata > Mammalia > Chiroptera > Vespertilionidae > Murina > Murina feae. The sequence continues at coordinate 31,877 of PVJC01001514.1, forward strand.
TAAAAAGTATAAAACTATTCTCCAGCATTAGCTTCTTCAACTACGTCAGTGACACAGTGGGCCCTGCCTCCTGGGCCTGCCAATAGGGTAGCTGGGCAGAAACTACTCCAGAATTTGAGAGCTACACTGGAGGGAAGCATTTTCACAGACTCTCCTGTTTTCTGTACTACATCATCTAAGATACTTCACACCCCGCCAATATTACCGAATATTATATTCACAGGATATTTTCTCAGGATGTCTTTTGGCCCTGAGCCAACACCTCAACAACTTTAAGTGCCCATTTTTCATTGATGACAACATAGACACTCTCAGGTGGCAAAGAATTTCTGGCCCTACTGTAGAGCTTTTCAAATGTGCTCCTGGCAAAACATGGTAGAATCCCTTCCATAATCTTTGCATGCTCTGTCAGTGTAGGCTTACACTCTGGCTGTGGGGAACCCTGGCTCTATCTTATAGCACTTCCATGGATCATATGGTAAAAACGTGGGACATTGTCTCCAGAAAATAATGTCAAGTATTTGCTCTGAAAATGGCTATGTTCTGTCCTCTTAGGTAGGGCATCGTGCACTCAGCTTTGCTCTCAGGTCTCTATGTGGTAGTGCTAGCTTTGTGGTCATGATAGCTTTGTGGTAGTGGTAGATCAGCATCTGTGCTTGACCTGTAAAAGGGAACAGCATATCTTTGAAGGAGAGCGCATAGCACCTTTGTCAGTGCTGATGAATGGCAGTCCTTGCGGCTAGTCTCACATGATAAGGTGGTGCTGCCTTGGAGCCAGAGGCAGCGGGGGTTGTGAATATGGCCCCACTGCATTTCTTCTGTCGAAGTTTTTATCATGGTGGCCCAGCTGACATGCTCACGTCAGATAGAAGGTTTCACCGCGCTTTGCCCAAGTTTAACAAATACCCTCCTCCTAGTAGGAAGAGTGTTTTATAATTGTGCAGCTGCTCTACGTGTCAAGGGCACATATCTATGCATAAGGTGTATCCATGAGACTCACAACATGCAGAAGCTGGACCTCACTATCGTACGAGTGATCACAGTGCTGACATTAGGGATAGGATTAATCTTTGCATAAATATTTTTTTTTGTAAAGTGTATCACTGTTATACGAATGAAAATATCTTTATAGTTTGGAAGTGCAAGATATTTATATGGAGTAAAATAATATGAAAAGCTAGAAAATCTTATATCAAATATAAATAATTTATTTGTGATCATCAAATTTTTAAAAATCAGGTGATACCCAACAACATTTTTTAACCTTAAAAATAAAAAAGGAAAGCATTTGTCATTGTTTATTAATTTTAGTCAATTTTTTTTTCTCCTTCATTTGTTCTAGACTGTTACTGCTGCTAACTGGTTTATAACAGATATAATTTATGAAATGAAAGCAGGGCATATCAGAAACATTGTAGAGCCTTGGTTTGAAAAAGGACTATGATAATAGTAGCAATGACAAAAAACAGCAATAAGTACTGGAGAGCATTATGCTAAATTAAATAAGCCAGTCGGAGAAAGACAAATATCACATGCTCTCACTCATATGTGGGATATAATGATCAACATAAACTGATGAACAAAAATAGACCCAGACTCAAATGGTAGGGGAGCTGGGGAGGGGGTGGTGGTTAGAGAACAACTAAAGGACTTGTATGCATGGGTATTAGCATAACAAACAGACACAGACACTGGGATGGTGGGAGCTCACCTGGGTGGAAATGGCTGGAGGGGAGGGCTGATCAATCTGGGAAAAAGGAGGCATAGGTAAAACTTTGGACAATTAAAAAGAAAGAAAGAAGAAAGAAAGAGAGAGAGAGAGAGAGAGAGAGAGAGAGAGAGAGAGAGAGAGAGAGAGAGAGAGAGAGAGAGAGAGAGAGAGAGAGAAAGAAAGAAAGAAAGAAAGAAAGAAAGAAAGAAAGAAAGAAAGAAAGAAAGAAAGAAAGAAAGAAAGAAGGAAGGAAAGGAAGGAAGGAAGGAAGGAAGGAAGGAAGGAAGAAAGAAAGAAAGAAAGAAAGAAAGAAAGAAAGAAAGAAAGAAAGAAAGAAAGAAAGAAGGAAAGAAAGAGAAAAGAATGTAACTTGTATTTATTGAAGAAATAGTTTGTGTATAGAATCTGTCATAGCACAATTCTATCAAGAAAAGTGAGTCTTGTGCTGTGGAAAAGGAACACTATTTTGCTTAAGCAATTCCATTGGAAAGGTAAAGCAATTTATATAGAAGGAATGAGATGACTTTTTCTCATTGCTTGCAATAATATTTTTGTTTTTACTTAAGACCTATATCGAGTAATTCCTTTGAAATCTCAAAAAAAAAGTGCTAGGTAGCATTTTTGACTCCCAAACCCCAATATAGTGCTAATACTATTCTGCCTATAAAGAACTTGAAAGCCTAAACCGGCTTTACAAATATTGGTATAATTATTCTGCACTCAGCAAATATATTAAGATAATAGGAGGATGAAAATAAATATTTTATGTTCACTGAATAAATCTTAATAGGTGAAAATACCCAAATCTATTTGAGAATCGCAATGTGGTTTATATATCATTTTTTAAGAATTTGAGTTATGCAATCACTAGCTATAAAAAGTACCATCCTTGCTAACATGTTAATAATTTCAAAATATAAATCTGATTGTCCTTAGAATAATTGTCTAGCCCACTGGGTACATGGCTTCTCATGAGATTACTTCCCTTAAATTGTGACTTGTAAATATTATGAAAGATGGTCTTCTTTCCCTGAACTTGAGAATTGATTTTTCCATGTCCTTTAACTACTCACATTTGAAGTGAGCATTTTTATGACTAAAGAAAAATGCTCTTGGAACCACTACTGGAATAAGAGTCATTGTGGTTGTTTCAGCAATGATGATAAGGTTAAAACAATTAGAAAGTACTCATGGCATAATTGAGATGTATGAATTACTGGTACATTATGATCAAAGAAAAAGTAGAATTAAAGTAATAAAAGAACAAAGAAACAAAGTTTATTTAAAGATTGTTATATTTTCTATCATGTATTTTCTCCCTGGATGACAAATTTGCAGAGCTATTCTCTAATTTTATCATTATTTATGTTGTATTTTACAGGTATTATTATATTCAAACCATAAAGTTATTCATAGCCATTCCTCTAATAATAGTCTCATCCTTCACCCATTCTGTTGAAATATGGCAAGCTGACATTCATTCTGAAGGATAATTTATTAATGTATTAATGTACCCAGTGACCTGTGGACATCTAATCACTGCCAAAACAGCAGGGCTCAGATTTGCCCTGTGAATCATGTGCAGAAAATACTAACCTAAAGTTATGTCGATCTTAGGATATAACTCTGAGATGTCATTATCAAGTTCTACACACACATTTATATTCTGAGTGAAGTAAAATTTTCATGAGGTGCACAATCTCTAACACTCTGTTGGTCTTTGATCAGCTCAAATATTTCAGAGTTGGTGAGTTTCTATGTGGGCTGGGCATTCCTACAACCTTCCCCAGTAGGTGGTTATTTGTTATGCTTCTGCTCTAGACATTTAAACAGCCCCATGGTGACTTGAAGGAGACAGAGCTTCTTGAGCTACCCTGATGGCAGAAATGAATTGGGTAAGAGGCTTTGGGAAGGCTGGCTTCAACAGCAATGAGCCCATCATGAACGAGAGACGAGAAAAATTATTTGGGTTCTGATTTTGGGTATCATTGAATTTGCTTGAAACAAATTCCTGGTTCTCAGGGATTTAATTTTATGCCTTAAAATGTTCACTTCTGTGTCTTAAACCTCTGCCTTTTTATTGCTTCATATTTGTTAGTTTCATATTTATTGCTACACACACACACACACACACACACACACACACACACACACACATATTCACCTCTGTCCAGACATCTGAAAAGCTGTTTACATTTTTTCCAGATCATCTCTTGGCATCACTGATTTGCTCAGTAATCTCATTGTTAACAATTTTACAATTTTTTTCTTTGTAGCTTCATTTTTTTCTGATCCATTTAGTTTTCACAGGTAGACACTACTATATTTTCTCACTTCTTAAGTTGAATACTAGCTTATCTATGTCTGCTTTTCTTTTTTCTGATATATTTATTTAAAGTAATGATTGTCCCTTTAAGTACTGCTTTCACTCCATTCATCAACATTTGATGTGTAGTGTTTTTTTCTTATTATTCAATTATAAATGTGTCAAAATCCCATTATGATTTATCTTTTGATTATACATTGATTATGTACTTTTAAATTTCCAAATACATACATTTAATACTCTTTTATTTCTTTTTTTAAAATTATGGTTATAAAACATGATTCTGCCACTTCTTTAGATCAGTCCTATGCTTAATTACTAGTACATGGACACTTCTGAAACTGCTTGATGTAAACTTGAGAGAATGAGCATGTGCTGTATGACTCCTATATCTCCATTAAGCCTATGTGGTCGTGTTCTTTAAATATTCTATATTTGTACTATTTTTCAACATGATATATCAATATTTGAAGAAGCACATTGACAACTCCTACTTTGGAATTACTATATATATTTTCTTCTGGTTCTATGAATTTTTGTGTGTAAAACTTTGGTTATTTTATTAAGTGTATGCAATCTTTGAAATTATTATATCTTACAAACGAATTGATCCTTTTTTCGTTATTTAATGATACATGATGTAGTAAAACAAATTTTTTATTATTTGGCTGACTTTTTGTCTTTTTAAATAAATCAACTCTTCTGAGGTCATAGACATATTTTTTAATATTATCTAAGATTGTGACAATATCACTTCTTTTTCTTTTATAATATTACTAGAGGCCTGGTGCATGAAATTCATGCACTGGTAGGGTCCCTAGTCCTGGCTGGAGATCAGGGACGATTGGGGCCTTCCAGCTGCTGGTTGGAGCCTTCCTTCCCTGGCTGGGGGGAGGGAACATGGGGGCTGATCAGGGTGGTGGGGGCTGATCAGGGGTGGGGCTGGGTAGGGGAAGGGGCCATGGGAGGTTGGCCCACCAGCCCCACCCCCAGTCGGGCCAGTTGGCTGGCCACAGTGGGCGTCATAGCGACCTGTTGTACCAGTCGTTATGCCATTCCAGTCGCTGGGTTTTTATATATATAGATACCTCCCATTTGTTTCTTTAGTCTTATTGTATTGATGAGACTTATAATACACCTTGTATAGTAGTAATGGTAGTAAGGACTCTTTTAAAAGTGTTTAACATAAACACAAAGTGTTTTTCATATTTTGCCATAAAGTATCACACCTAGGTGAGTATTACTGTATGTGTGTGTGTTTGCATGTAGCTTTATATACTCTGCTATTATTATTCCTTATTTATCTGTCCAGAATACCATTAAGCTATAAATTTCTTTAGGGGAATCTCCTTTGTTTTGCCAACCGTCATATCTCCATTGACTAGTATGCTGCTTGATATAGGGTAGATATAGGGTAGATAAAAAACGTGTAAATAAATATGTAGTCAGAATCAAATTGATATGTACTAAAGGATAAATAATGAGAGAACCATTATGCAAACCTTTGATTACTATTCTCTGGGGTGTTTTTGTTTTTATTTTAACAAAATATTTCTTTGAATTTGTTAAAGTCAATATTTTATAAGGAAAATATTTACCTGTTTAGTTGGTTGGTTTTTGTTGTTTTTTTATTTCTTAATAATACTTGCTTAAGAGTCAGAGAAGTTCTGACGGACCAAAAAATAAACCAAGCAACAAAAAGCATGTGAATCAGGGAGATGGTGATCATGTAAGTTTTGTGTTATTATTACCTTTTTGTTACTCAGGTTATAGAATTGCATTGCAAAAGTTATTAAAATGACCAGTTTGGCCTTCATACAACTTTTAGAATCTCATTTTCTGGTCGAGACATTAATCTGAATGTGCTTATTTAAAAAAATATATATATATATATAATATATATATATATATATATATATATATAAATATATATATATATTTATATATTTATTTATATATTTATATATAAAGAGCATCATCAAATCTAAACTTGTTACATTTTCCTGGCCAGTTGTGGATACAGAAGTCAAGGTTCTTCCACAAACTCTAATTAACCACATTATAGGATGATCCATTTTATCAAGATGCTAACCAAATACCACCAAAAATATCTCTATGCCAACATTTCAGATCTGAAATACACATGATGAAATTGGATATATTGTCTTTGATATTGCCAAGTAAACTTATTTGGTTTTGTTTTATTTGCAGTTATCAAATAATTATTAGAAATGTTATCCTCCTTAAATCTATTTTAGTTTATTTTTGCAATGATTAGTGTAGAAGCAAGAATTTATATTACATTCTCTTAAACATTACACTCTTTTGAAGAAATTTCAGCCAGGTTTCCTTTTTTATTATACGTTCTCCATTTCTTTTCTTTTTTTAAAAAAGAAACAATGACTGGATTTTCTTCTCAAATCAATGCATGTCAGGTACACATTCATAGTATATTTGTAGCTTAGAAGGCTTGTGCTTCATGACAGGTGTCAGGGCTAGTGGTAATTCAAATTAATATTAAAGTTAATAAATGAGTGGTAGAGAAATCTGCAACATCTTCTCTGTTTAAGACACTCAGCTTTCTGGCTCTCCATAGGTAAGTGGGCAGTTCTTTATAGACCATAGACTTTATAGACCATAATGAATTCCACAAGGCAAATTATGAGACGATTCAGCATAGTGATATATGAAAAGAACAACACAGAGATGTGTGTGACAGGCTTTCTGCATATGTCTGATATTCAAGTTATAAACTGGTCTTACATTTATCTCTATATATAAAAGCCTAAGTGACCATTTGTTTGACCAGTAGACTGTTATACCAGTAGCTGTGATCCACACTGACCACCAGGGGGCAGATGCTCAACACACAGGCATGGAAACATGGAACAGACGGATGAATCTCAAAGGGAAAGGGGGAGGGAGGAAGGCAAGAAGAGATTAAGCAAAGATCTTATATGCATACTAGAGGCCTGGTGCATGGATTTGTGCACCAGTGGGGTCCCTTGACCTGGCCTGCGGGGATTGGGCCAAAACCAGCAGTCCGACATCCCCTGAGGGGTCCCAAATTGTGAGAGGTTTCTCATAGTAAAAGAGATTAATTAAGTCAGCCATAACCAAAATGCATTAATTAGAACTATAGGTCAATGAAGAGAGTGTATAATAAGTCCCTGTGGATTTGAAAGAAATTGCACACCGTCATGTAGTAGGAAATTCTATTTTTCCCAAAGTTCCACCATAGGTTCTTATAAATGTAGTCTCTGAATTGTGTTAATGTACACAAACAACATGTGCTATGTGCAGTTACCCACTAGTCTTAAAATGGCAAATTAAACAGCTTTACAGATATAGTATTCTTATTGATACATTGAAAGAAATTGCTCTGCCATCAATTTATGTAGTTTTGTGAAGACATCTTATCTGACTCCCCAACACTAGCCAACAGAAAAAAGAAATGATGGGAATTATGTAGTGTCTAAGTAAAAAAACAAAAACAAACCTGAGAATTCTGAGCAATAACGTTCTTTAACTTTCAAAGAAAGACAAAAATAATTCATTCCAGAGTCATAATATAAGTCATAGCAGATTGAGTTCATAATATTTGAGTGGAAAATAAAAGTAGATATGAAAAATAAGTGGAATGAATAAAAATAAGCCCTAATTGGAGTAACATTTATTGAGGAAACAATTCTTTAAAAGAAGAAATAGAGTGATATTCTAGCAGTGTTTTGTATGCTAATATGAGTAAAGAAAAAAGAAAAATAATGACAGTGAAGAATAAATGTTTAAATGGAATCACACAGAAAAACAGAAATTTGAAACGAAATATTTCTATGATGACCTATGTCTTGTGAAGTGTGTCTCATACCATGAACTGCCCACTTACCTATGGAGAGACAGAAAAGCAATTTTTATCGACCTAATGCATCAAAACAGATCTCACTTCATAGGGCTGGCAAAGACAACATATATTTTAGAAAAGCATGATGCATGCATGCTCTCCTGTCAACTCAAAGGTTGCACATGGTTGCTTCAGTGCCCCATTCAAAACTGTTTCACACCACCTTGCAAACTATATTTTCTGCTATCACATTTAGTGTTCACAGCTGACAAACTGTTGTTCAACAATCTGCTTCACTTGAAATGAACTCTCAATGATGAATGTACATAGAATGAAAATAAGACTACATGGGCATACCTTAATGAAAGTCAGAAGAACACACTCAATATAAATTGTAAGTAGATAACTCGTGATGCCTTCTCCTGAGAATGCCTTCTTACTTACTATTCAGAATATTTGAGGTGTATTAGTATTATCTTAACCCTGATAATTAGAGACGTTGTTAGGATAAGTCCTAATGAATTTTTGTTTTCTTCTTTGATAATCCTCACCCAAGAATATTTTCCCATTGATTTTTAGAGAGAGTGGAAGGGAGAGGGAAAGAGAGAGGAACATCGATGTGAGAGAGACACATTGATTGGTTGCCTCCTGTGTGTATCCTGACTAGAGCCAGGGAACGTGCAAACAAGGCACATGCCATTGACCAGAATCAAACCTGCAGTCCATGAGCTGATATTCTATCCACTGAGACAAACCAGCTTGAACTTGTTTTCTTCATTGAAGACCATGTGGACATTATTTTATTCACTCTTTATAAAACTCCAGATTGACCATTGTGAATTACAATGACTTTTATATAAGTCTTCATTAAAAATTACAACTGCATGATTCTGACATGCCATGCTTTTATCATCAGTTCACTTTGAAGATAGACAGGTAATATATACAGATTATATAAGAACAATACAGCCTTAACCGGTTTGGCTCAGTGGATAGAGCATGGGCCTGAGGATTGAAGGGTTAGTACTGATGGCCATCATTTTACTTTCTGGTCAAGTTGTGGTCTTTTTCACCATTTTCTAATAGGTAATGAAGAAGTATTTTTTTCTAAATAATGAGCAGTATTTTAATATGATCATTAGATTGTGTTTATTCATGTACTTTTTACTATCTCACCCCATGTTAATCTCTGTGCTAAGCATGCATTAGAACTAGAAGTTGCCTGAATTTGATTACCTGAGAATGAGGAAGTCTAAGGTTTATACAGAGAATTAGTTGCTCATTTATTGTGAAAAGCTCACAAAATTAAAATAAAACAATTTTTTGTGTGGAGTCTCATTTGATATGGTGCAGAAATAGAAAAATGTGTTTCTTGAGGTGAACTTCATTCTGATCCCGATAAATCATTAAACAAATATTTCCAGGTATGAAAATAAAAGAATAGGGAGAAAGACAGATATGTCCTCAGCACCACTGAGTTTAACCCTACCCCATCTCCTCCACCTGCCCCCCATTCATTCTACACTTGCCAGTGCTCTCTCAGACATTCCTCAGCTTTTGACAATGCACAGTTGCCAAACACACACACACACACACACACACACACACACACACACACACACACAGAGTTTATGAACCACTGTACTTATGTCTTTATAGTAGGACAAAATCTATCTCCCACAGGAAAAATATAAAATAATGTAATTTGAATGTGCTAGTGAGAAATATTCTTAGATCTTATATATCCTCTCCTTTCTAAGTATTACACATTTTAACTAAGAGAATATGGTTTAATGTAAAGATGATTGGACCAGGAACCCAAAAACACCAAGTTTAAGGATGATGGGGTATTTGAGTCCCTATACTTTTAAAATTAAAAGAGATTGCATATGTAAGTGTCCCTGAAAAATAGTATTCAACAAATTAGTTATTTTGTTTAAATAAGACAAAATATATCAAAGTATTTTTAAACCAAAATCTGATATGTATTGTGTATGTTTCTCCATATCTCTATCTCTATCCTTCTTTTCTTCCCTTCTATCTATCTGTCTGTGTGTCTTTCAGATTATTGTGATTAGTTATTGGCTTGTCTTGTTGCCTGAAATAACACTGATAGTGAGAAAATGTGTCTTTTATGACAAATTATCAATATCATAGCAGGTTGTGAACCAAATGATTTTGTAGCATGAACTTCACTGTGTCCTAAAATTGTATTCAATAGATGAAAATTGGGTGACTGTTGAAGATCACTCTTACATTTTTTATGTCTATGTGTCTCTGTTTCCATGGTTGTCTGATAATCATTCAGAATTACCTTTTGCTTAGGAGGAAATTAGAAAATCACACTCTGACAGAGTGAAACCTTCTTGACAAAGCATTAAATTATAAAATCTAAGTACCAATTACCTCCTTGATCGGAGGGCATGGAGTTGGAGTCATGTGAAGTAGAATGAATGATGAACTATGGGTCCCCTCCAGCTTCTGCTATTTGATTCTCTGGTACAGAGTTGCTTTGTTAAGATAATTTATTTATGATGATTGGATGCGGATAGTATTCATGCAGTTATTAATTCCTTTTCTTTATTAGCTTATGACTCTTATTATCACACTTTCCCTTTTTGCTATAAATGTTAATTATTACTTTGATAGCACTGGATAAAATTTCTAGTTATTTTCATTGTTTGACTAGCAGTTGTGGAGATTTACTTTTGTTAAACTTGTCCCATATAGACAGCCATACACCAAGGAGCACAGTGCATTAAAGAAAAGCCCTTTCGCTCTGCCAGTGTGCTCAGCGAATTTAAAGTCATCCTATGCAGCAAGAGGTCACTGATTTGATTCCCATTCCTGGTCAGAGCACATGCCTCGGGTTGCGGGCCTGATTCCCAGTAAGGGTCATGCGGGAGACAGCCAATGGATGTTTGTCTCTCATTGATGTTTCTATCTCTCTCCCTCTCCCTTCCTCTCTCTCCAAATTCAATAAAAACATATTTAAAAATAGAAAGAAAGAAAAGCCCTTCTCCTTTTGTTGTCTTTAGCCTAAGGGAATATGCATATTTCCAGGTTTATAAAGAAACTGTTTATTCAGGCCCAACAGATTTTGTCAAAAGGCTGTAGTTAACATCATTTAAACAGAATTCCACTAACCAGATTCTAGAGAAATACCTTGCTATAATTAAGACTTTATCCATTGACTAATCTTAAAGTTTAATAAAAGTTCCCAATGAATTTACCAGTGATCCCATTGATTACAGAATACTTTAATAAGAGAATGACTTATTCAAATTTTAATAAACAACTTCTAAATAAGTTCAGAATAATACATACCTAGGGTGAATGGATATTGTATTTATTGAATGTGTAATTTTTCTTATCTTTTAATAGAATTCCCTGGTATGAATTCATATGTCAGTACTAGAAAATCTGGATAAAATGTTTATTTTATATTTCCATAAATTTGGGGAAATTACATATTCAGATATTTGCTTATTTCACAAAGTGTTCTCATATCCTCAAAAGGTTGTTCCATGTGTTTCCAGTTGCATCTTTGATATTTATGGCCTGTGTTTCTATAAAACTGAACTACTGTGTGGCTCCCTGATTCTACCATATGGATTACAGAGAGATTATATACTTGAGTTCTTCCCTGGAATGCCCCTCTCCTTCCCCTTTTCCAATATACTGTTATTAATTTAATATGCTTTCAAGCACTTTGTGAATTCTTCTGTGTTAGGATATATAATATTACATGGTATACATATAATGGCATATATAATGATAAGATCTACATCTTTAATCTCTATATCCATATCATGCAGCAAATTATGTGGCACACATTAGGCATTCAATATAATTTTGTTAAAAAAGAATTGATAACTTTAACTCCCTTACAAATCTACATATAAGTCCCAATTAAAAAGATATACTGAAAAAATGAAAAAGTAGAAAAAGTTTTTATTATCTAAATATATCATATTAGTTATTAATAATTTACCATTTAATTGATGAATTACCTCTTGAACAAGATGGTTTGAACTGCAAAAGTCAATTATATGCAGAATTTTGTTGAGTAAATACTGTTAATGTATTTTCTCTTTCTTATAATTTTCTTAATAACACTTTTCTTTCTCTAGCTTTATTATAACAATATGGTATATAATACATATATCATATAAATATGTGTTAATAAACTTTTTCTGTTGTTCATAAGGCTTCAAGTGATGGTAGGCTATGACTAGTTAAGTTTTTGGGGAGTCAGTTATATGTGGATTTTTGACTGTGTGAGGGGTGTTGGCACACCTAACCCCCACATTGTTCAAAAATCAAAATTGGTTATTTGTATGTATTGGATACATATACTTACTTGACTATATTATTGTTTTACTAAAATTAAAAAATACATGTTTTTTTTTGACCCAATGAAACTCAGAGGGAAGGAGAATGGGGGCAGGAAGAGATTAATCCAATAATTTATATGCATATACGCATTATCTATGGGCACAGACTGTAGGATGCTGAAGGCTTGGGGCAGGGCAGGAACCTGGTGGAGGGGAGCAATGGGAGGAACAATGTGGACATCTGTAACATACTCAACAATGAATATGTTTTATTAGTTCTTTAAAAATACATGTTTATTTTTTAGTTTGTATGAAAGAAAAAATTAGATTGGTAACAATGTTTAAGGAAAAGCAGTTTTTATATTGCTATTTTACTTGGTATAAAACTAACATACCTAAATTAAATGTACATGTATTATAGAATGCCTCTAAAAATGTCTTACTAAAAATAGGGCCCTTCCACAAGGTCGCAAGTAAAGCATTTTGGGGACCCATATATGGGAGGGTGACATGTAGTGGGGAGACTTATTGGAATTTGGAATAGAAATAAAAGAGTGCCCCCAGGTTCCTTGTGTCTTACCTCCATTCGTCCTGCTGTGAAAGGAGTCCAGCCTTGTCTTCGGGAAAAGGGCCAGGGTCCACAAATACTGTGCCATTGGTTCAGTCCATGCCAAAGCTCAGTCCAGGTCATTCTCTGCCCTCATCCAGGCAGCTTAGCCTCTGTCCCCGCCTGCCCTCTGGCTGGTGCTGCTGGCAGGGCCCAGGCTTGCACTCAGAGCCACGCACACTTGGAGCAAGTGCTTGGGACCTGACACGCGCCCGTAGGCCTGCATGGTCGCTCTGAGCAGAGAATGAGAGAATGTGCAAAAGAACAGGCCAACATACACGTGTCACCAGGCCAATGTGTGCTGCCTGGCCCAAAGCCATTTTTGTGCCCTGATTTTATCATCTCAGGCTTGGGAAGGACCAGGCACTCTGTCAAACTAGCCAGTCCGTTTTCTAACCCATTCCTGGCACTTTCATTACTTGGCAACAATGTTATTCTTTAGGGTTTTACTACTAACGTATGTTAGGCAAACTAGAGAGGTTCAGTCTCAGGCATACCACTCCCCCCGACCACAAAGGCACAAGCTTCGGGCTGTTCAACCAAATACTCTGTGAATTATGAGGTTTCGCATGTGGTTAGTGGAAACTGTTCCTGTTCTGTGTGACTCATGCGAGTGTCAAGTACTGTTCCCTTTAACTTTTAAGAAGATTCTTCCCTCCTCTAGGGTAGTTTCCTCAAATACTTGTACTGATCAGCACTTTGCTGAGTACTTCAGGAGGGACCTCTAAATATCCATGAGTTTCTTTTTCTTATTCTATCTTGAAAACTCTCATGCCTTAGATATCCCAGTTAGTTAGCTCTGTCACATCAACTCATTTAGCTCTGTTTACTCCCCCTGTGCCACAGTGGGGATACTAGGCAGCAACTTGGTGCACTCACAGAGTTCACTCGTTTGTTTGCCATCTCCCAGGAATCACTGTCCTTCAGAGTCTAAATCTCATGTATTTAAGTTGTTTCTTACATTAGGTCCGTTCTTTTACTTGTGGCATAAATCTATTCCTCATACTCCATCTTAGTCTAAAGTGTAATCCTTATTTATTGCTTTGAATAATGGGAAAAATTTATACCACAGATAAAATAAAAATTAGGATAAACCCTGATTTAGTACTAAAATTTTCTTGAATGTAAAGTATTAGTGTTATCATATATAGATCCTGATGATATTGTTCATAAGCAAAATCCTCAAAAAGAAATTATTTTTATAGTATTATTAATACTTAAATATAACTTTAATGGAGGTAAGCAAGTTATGAATTAAAAATATATACTCAGAAAAGATACAAATGGCCAACAGGTACCTGAAAAGGTGCTCAACTTCACTAATGCAACTCAAAAACATACTGAGATAACCACTCACACCTGTTAGAACAGCTATCATTGAAAAGACAAGACATAACAAGTGTCAAGAATTTGGAATAAAAGGGAACTTTTGTGCACTGTTGGTGGAAACATTTAAAGATAACGTGTACATTTTCATGGTAATAACCTTTTAGTAAACATAGTGCTACAATACCATTTTAGGTTTTTTTTTTTCTTTCTAAATGATAGTTTAATGCATTTTTTGTAAGAAAAATAATTTTTTACAAAATATATGGTCTTTTTATCTATGCAAAACATTATAGCATTATTTTCACAGAATTTGGAAATATGTAAACATTGTTTAATATTCTTTTAAAATTAAAGAATCATTGCAATGTTTATATGAAAGTTTCATAACTTGTTTTACTCAAATGGGTTAAGTATACTATGACTAAAGTATAATATATAGTTAATGCCTTTTTAAAATCTTAACTAATAAAAGCATAATATTAAAATTAACCATTTCTTCGGGACGGCCTAAGCCATGCCCACCAGCCAATCAGAGTGACTGTATGCAAGTTAGCCTAGCCAAGATGGCAGAGGCCACAGCCCGGTGTGCGATGACTTCCCAGACTGAGAAGCCCTCCGGGGGAAGCGAGGACCAGCCGGGGAACCCTGCGGCCCCCTCCTGAGAGGCCCATCGGGTGGGCAGCACCACCTGATCGGCCTCCAGGTGGAGAAGCCTACGGAGGGAAGCGGGGACCAGCCAGTGGGACCCCGCGGCCCCCTCCAGGGAGGCCGATGGGGTGCCACCCGATGGGCCTCCAAGACGGAGAAGCCTGCGGGGGGTGGGGACCATCGGGCAGGACCCGATGCCCCCTCCTGGGAGCCCGATGGGGTGGCCAGCGCCACCCGATGGGCTTCCCAGGTGGAGAAGCCTGGGGGGTGGGGGGACGGGACCAGCCGGGGGACCCCAAGGCCCTCTCCTGGGAAGCCTATGGGGTGGCCAGCACCACCCCATCGCTTCCCAGGAGAATGGCCCAGAGGGTCAGTGGGAGCTGTGGCCAGCCTGAAAACTGCCCTTAGCCCCTCACCCAGGCTTGCCACACCCCCTGGGGTGAAGGTCTCCACTGGGGAGCTTGACCAGCTTGCAAACAGACATTGGCCCCTCACCCAGGCTGGCCAGGCACACCAGCAGGTGGACATCCCCAGAGGGGTCCCAAACTGTGAGAGGGCACAGGCCGGGCTGAGGAAACACCCCTGTCCTCACCGCCCCAGTGCACAAATTTTTGTGCACTGGGCCCCTAGTATCAACCATAATGTCAAAACAGAAGACATTTTTGATTCTGCTACTTATCTGCTAGTGAATCTGCTAAGATATTTTCAGGTTTTGTCTAAAAACGTTTATATCATATTTCTTTGCATTTAAAATGTTTACTTACTTGATCACTGAGTCCCCTTACAAATACAAGTGAATATTTAATTATATGTCACTTTCTTTAGGAACAGAATACCAAGAAGCAACCACATGTCATACATCTGGTGCAACTGGGGGACCACAGAACTGAGTGGAAGAAAAGCTCCACTGTCTGACACAAACTAAATACATCCTTTGAGGAATCTCTATACCGCTTTCTGTGGTTGCTGCACTACTTCATATTTCCACCAACAGCGCACAAAAGTTCCCTTTTATCCCAAATTCTTGACACTTGTTATGTCTTGCCTTTTTAATGGTAGCTGTTCCAACAGGTGTGAATGGTTATCTCAGTATGTTTTTGATTTGCATTTCCCTGATGATTAGTGAAGTTGAGCACCTTTTCAGGTACCTGTTGGCCGTTTGTATCTTTTCTGAGTATATATCCAAAAGAAATGAAAATAGTATCTGAAAGAGGCATCTACACTCCCATCTTTTTTAGCTTTAGGCATAAGTGCCAGATATGGAAACAACATAATGTCTGTCAAGAGATGAGTGAATGAAGAAGATATGAGATATAGATATAGGTAGATATAAATACAGATACAGATAATAAGTATCGATATAGATTTAGAGATAGAAATAGAAGGAAATCCTATCCTGTAATTTGTGATAGCATGGATGGTCCTTAAGACTTTATGCTAAGTGAGAAAGAGAAAGAAGCATACTGTATGATCTCACTTATATGTGGAATCTAAAAACATCAAACTCACATGTGTGATGTATTTCTAGGCTTATCAACTAATTCTATTAATATTATCAGGTTGTCTTTAAAATCAATTTATTAGATTTTTTAAATTATTTAAACAGTTTCTTTGGAAATGATACAACAATAAAAGTCTCCAAGATATTTATTTCTGATGTCATAAAAACAAATTTTGTAATCTCTACAATTGCTATTAGTTTTCAAGTTAGCACCAAATTTAAAAGTTTATTTGAGAATGAAATTTTCAT
Source organism: Murina feae (assembly GCA_004026665.1). Taxonomy (NCBI): domain Eukaryota; kingdom Metazoa; phylum Chordata; class Mammalia; order Chiroptera; family Vespertilionidae; genus Murina; species Murina feae. The sequence continues at coordinate 48,426 of PVJC01001514.1, forward strand.
GAGACTATTACACTCTGGGCCATCTCTGTTTAGAAACTTCTAACCCCACCCAGTTGGAATTTATTTCTTCTTTGTCTTAATTTTTCCATTTTTTATCTTGTATTCTATCATCTTTTATATATGCACTAGGGGCCCGGTGCACAAAAATTTGTGCATTTGGGGGGTGAGGGGTCCCTCAGCCCGACCTGTGCCCTCTTGCAGTCTGGGACACCTCAGGGGAGATGTCCACCTGCTGGCATGCCTGGCCAGCCTGGGTGAGGGCTGAGGGCCATTTTCAGGCTGCCCACAACCCCTTCAGGGTTTGTGCACTTGGGGGTGGCAGGGCTGGTGAGTGCAGGCCTGGACACTTCCCACTGGAGGGCCCATGATCGCACACGCCTGGTGGGCCCCCACCGCTGAGGGGACACACCTGGCGCAGAGCCGGGTGGCGAGCCAGGGGGTGGACGCTGGTGCAGGATCCCTCGGTGGGGCCCTGCTGCTGAGCAAACACACCCGGGGTGGAGCTGGGCAGTGGACTGGCTTTGGATGCTCCACACTGTGCAGCAGATGCTCCCGCACGCCCTGTGGAGGCCCCTGGGGAGTGGATGAAGCTAGTGAACCCTGGATGGGTGCTCTCGCATGCCCCCAAGGAGGCCCCTGGAGCAGAGCCAGGCAGCGGACCCAGGACGGGCACTCCTGGATGCCCCAAGGAGGGCCCCGGGAGGTGGAGCCAGGCAGCAGACCCAGGATGGCTGCTCCTGCAAGCCCCGTGAAGGACCCGCTCTCCCGCACGCCTGATGGAGGCCCCTGGGGGGTGGAGCCAGGCAGCGGACCCAGGACAGGTGCTCCTGGATGCCCCGAGGAGGCCCCAGGCCGCCCCCCCCCCCCACTGAGCTGACACACCTGGCACAGCTATGCTGGCCACAGAGGCTCCCAGTGCAGAGCCACCCTGCCAGCCTCAATCTTGGCTGGATTAATTTGCATTCAGCCGCTCTGATTGGCTGGTGGGCGTGGCTGTGAGCAGAGGCTCAGCCAGCCTAGGCAGGCAGTTGCAACAGAAGCCTTTGGTTTGCTCTAGCTCTGTAGCTACTGGCCTTTATCTTGACTGGGTTAATTTGCATACAGCCGCTCTGATTGGCTGGTGGGCGTGGCTGTGAGCAGAGGCTCAGTCAGCCTATGCAGGCAGTTGCAACAGAAGCCTCTGGTTTGCTCTAGCTCCATGGCTACTGGTCTTCATCTTGGCTGGGTTAATTTGCATACAGCCTGTCTGATTGGCTGGGAGGCATGGCTTGGCTGGTGGACGTGGCTGTGAGCAGAGGCTCAGCCAGCCTATGCAGGCAGTTGCAACAGAAGCCTCTGGTTTGCTCTAGCTCCATGGCTGCCGTCCTCCATCTTGGCTGGGCTAATTTGCATACAGCCGCTCTGGTTGGCTGGAAGGCGTGGCTTGGCTGGTGGGCGTGGCTTAGGTGTCTTGGGCGATGGTCAATTTGTATATTACTCTTTTATTATATTAGATGACTTCTTCCTCAATGATACTATGGGATCCCAAGGAGAGGTATTTTTTTTCTTCTTGATTTATTTCTGTACATCAGAGTGTCCGGGACACCATAATAAATATATAATGTATGTTTGTTAAATGTGTATTGTCACATAAATTCAATAATAAGTGTATAAAGTAGATGAATTCTAGGTGTTAAAGTATATTGAATTAACCTTATCAAGGAGCTTGATCAAGATTAAGGGAAAAATTTTAATAAGGTAATTGGGACACTCAGGAGACGCATTTATAATGTAAAAGTGTTTGACAGTTAGATGGATACAAGCATGACCTAACAAATGGTGCAATAGAAAATTTGTGTTATGAAATTTAGATCTTTGAAGACAAATGTTTCTCTATCAAGAATTTCTCAGTTATTTTAGTTGTCTTTCTTTTATTCCTCATTCATGCAACCAGCAAATAGTTATCAAACATTTACTAGTTGTTAGGAACTACTTTATGTGTTAGAGAGATAAACATTCCTGCCTTTATGGGGCTTATATTCTGTTAGGGGTGTGAGTCAGGGATTTCGGAGCACTTAGGCTTCACCGAGGAAGCCAGAATAGCTGAAATAAGCAGGAGGTAAACAGAAGATCAGGTCTCAGAGATAATGGGGATGGGGGCCCACCATTGTAAGGAGATGGATTCGACTCCAAATGAAATGAGAAGTATTAGCTTTTTGGAGCACAGAATTTACAATATCTGAGTTAGTTTTAATGGGATCATTCTGACAGCTGGATTGAGAAAAGGCTCTAAGGGTGAAGCTATCAAAGCAAGGTACCAAATTCCAGGCAATTGCTCTAATTCAGGCAAAACATAATGGTGAATTGGTCCAGAGAGTTAATAGTACAGATAGTGAAAAGGTGTTATATTCTGAATGTATTTTGAAGGCAGAAGTAGAAGTATTTTTTGACAAATTGGATATGGAGTGTGAGAGCTCCAAGTTTTCTTTTTTCTTGTGTGTGTGTGTGTGTGTGTGTGTGTGTGTGTGTGTTTCTGAGAAACTTTTAGTGAATAGAATTGTCATTAATTGAGAGAATAGTCAATATTATTTACTTACATTGCTTTTCATTTATTCTCTTAGACTGCAATTTGATTCCGCTCCAAACACTAAAAATAAATTGGACTCCAAATGTTTTCTGCTTGCCCACATTGCAGCATTTTATTATTCTGTTCTCGTAGGAAACTCTTTAAACCCTTAACTTATTTTCCTTGTTGGACCAAAAAGTCTTTGGTCTACATTTCTTTCTCAGTATTTGTGACCCAATTCCACTGATTTTTGAATGCAAAAAGTAATTTATAAGCCTATGTTTCTATTAATGAATAAAAATATATTATAACTTAAATATTAACTGGATGTAGTTTATTTATTTTGCTGCATTTAGAAAATGAAATACATCCTGGTCAAGTGAGTAAATGATACATGGATTAAACAATAGAAATGTGACTTTAGAGGCACTTACCCTTATTCAAGAAGTTTAACAATAGCATTGAAAAGGATTGAACATACCCAAATCAGAGCAAATTAATAGAAAATTTTTATCACCTTTTTGCAAAATAATTTTCTTAAAAATATATAGAATTTTCATAACTATTTCAGATTTAGCATGGTTACTTATATATGACTGCCAAACATATTCATATCTCTGAAAATCTTGTTTTACACAACTTATGGATATTATCTATTAGTGTTGCAATTTTGAGTTGTAACTGATATGTTTACTTAGTGGCACCTCTGTTTATTAAACTTCACACTCGGGGGTGGCTATTAATTTTTCAGATGTACAATTTTATAATTTATTGCTGCACTTTAATAATACTGTCTGTCTCAGTTGCTACAATGTTCCACACCTGTTCTCTATGAATATGTTTTTCTTAAAGAGATTTAACACCATTGCAAACCCTTAATGTAATGCTTTATCATGATCCAGTGTGATTATACTGTATAATGCAATCTTAGCTTGTTACGGTTTTACACTTCTTGAACTTGTAACAACCTACTTCCTGTAGCAAATGAGAAATATTTCATGCTTTGCTTAGTGTGGTCATCAAAGGAAGATAAGATTTTTATTCAGATAATTTTAGGTCATATTAAATGTTCTGTAAGATTCTGCTAAGCGTGTGTCGGATCAGTCTTCCTGGGGATTATTTATATTCATTTCACTGATAGAAACTTATGTTCTCATACCGTTTGCTTTCTTCTTAAAATACCTTTATAATGCATGTTTGTTAGCTATATTGTTTATTTGTGTTGTTTTTGTTCTTCAACCAATTAGAGCTAACAATGTTTACTTTCCCTTTTTCTACTGAATTTCAGAAATGATGGTATAGGATTATAAGTATATAATTGTATATAGGACATTTCCTTTCCCTTTAGAAACAAAAACATTGTGAGTCAATTCTTCCTTGGTTATGATGAATTACTTTTCTTCCAGATACTATTTTATGGAAGACTTGAGTACAATAAAGACAGACAACAGCTACTTATTCATCTGCTTATTTTATAGATGAAATACATATGTTCAAAGTGTCGGGCTTTATTACTTTAATAATTACACTATTTTACCATCTTCAGAAGCTTTTAACTTTCAGCAGTCACCTCTGAAGCTATTTTTTAAAGAACATTTTTACTGGTGTAAACTAACACTATATAACTAATGACAGCTTTTGCAATTTTAAGTGCCATCATTCATACGTGTTGGCTGTTCATAGTCACAAAGATGATGTTATTACCTATTGAGGGGCAATTATCAATGGTATCTAATCTAATAAAAGAGTAATATTGAAATTGACCATTTCTATGGGATGCCTAAGCCACGCCCACCAGCCAATCAGAGCGGCTGTGTGCAAATTAGCCCAGCCAAGATGGAGGCCGGCAGTCACAGAGCTGGAGTAAAGAGGTTTCCCTTGCAGCAGGAGTAAACTGACTGCCAACTGCTCAGCTTCTCCAGGCTAAGGCAACAATATATTTGCAACATTGTTGCAATTATAGAAGCCTTGGAGCTGAAACAAACAGCAGGCTTCCCTTGAACCAGCGATGGAGGAAACTGCCTGCCTAGAGTATACTAATGCAACATTCTTTCAATTATAGAAGCCACGGAGCTGAAGCCAACAGGAGGCTTTGTTACCTGTCTAGGCCTCAGCTTAAAGGAACAGTGTATCAATTATAGAAGATAAATAAACCCCAGAAACCTGCTTCCAGTCAGCCTTGCTGGGATATTGAGTCAATGGGAGCTGTGGGCAGCCTGAAAGCCTGAAAACGCCCCTCAGCCCGTCACCCATGCTGGCCACACCCCAGTGGGGTGAGGGACCCCACTGGGGGGCTTGGCCAGCCTGAAAACAGCCATCAGCCCATCACCCAGGCTGGCCAGGTACCCCAGTAGGGACCTGAACTCTGAAGAGACTGTGGCCAGCCTGCAAGCAGTCATCAGCCCCTCACCCAGGCTGGCTAGGTACCCCAGTAGGGACCCAAAACCTGAAGGAACTTTGGGCAGCCTGAAAGCCTAAAAACGGCCCTCAGACCTGCACCTAGGCTAGCCACACGCCAATGGGGTGAGGGATCCCACTGGGGGGCTTGGTCAGCCTGCAAACAGCCATTAGCCCCTCACCCAGGCTGGCCAGGCACACCAGCAGGTGGACATCCCCAGAGGGTCCCAGACTGTGAGACGACACAGGCCGGGCTGAGGAACCTCCCGAGTGCACAGATTTTTGTGCACCAGGCCCCTAGTTTCTGTATATTTGTGACAACTTGTGTTCTTGACTATCTTTCGGAGGATGTTTTAGAAGTGGTAGCTCCCTCCAGGGAAGGCCTTTTTTAAGATTGGGGGTTTCCTAAATTCAGACCACCTCCACTGTGATAAGCCCACTTTGTAGTAGCCTCGTGGGCCATTAGCATTGTCCCATGATTCTTGGGTGGAAAAGGAACTGATGAGAATATGAAGCTCGGGAAATGCATAATAAAGTTGTTGATTTTTTCTCTGACCCAACAGTCTCCTGTCCACTGGCAGCCCTTATAAAAGTGTGGCGTACTGACATATTAATTTACATGTAGAATAAAACCTCTGACCCTGGACCGTTGATACCACCACCATTTTACAGAAGAATTAAATAGGCTCAGGAAGGGGGAAAAAACTAGCTTTAAGCCTTAGAAGCTATAAATGACAGAGGTAGAACTTGAACTCTGGCCCTAAGCTTTTGTCATACTGTGATGCTGTTTCTAGTGGGGGGGGGGGGGATTTTCAGCCCATGATTTTTTAAAATTTCTTTTTACATTTTCTTTATATATATTTTTAATGGTTGAGACATACTTTTATTTATTTATTTTATTTTTATTGAATTTATTGAGATGACATTGGTTAATAAAATTATATAGGTTTCAGGCATACAGTCTATAGTACATCATTTACATATCATATTGTGTGTTCACCACCACAAGTCATCTCCTTCCATCACCATTTATCCCCTTTATGCCTTTTGCTACCTCCCCGCTCCCCACTTTCCTTCTGGTAATTTAAATTGATGATCTCCTGGGAAGTCACTAAAGCTAAAGACAGTCAGGATTCATTCTGGCAGCTCATTATAGTCATGGAAAGTTAATGAAGCAAAAATAAAATAATATGTATTCATTAAGATTCAGTTACATCTTCAATAAAGTAACATAAAAGAACATTTGAAAAATATTGTAATTATTATTTCAGATTTTTGTAACTTTAGTTTTAAAATTGTACTTTAATTTTGAAAAGGATGTCTGGAATTTCCAAAGTTTGGGGACTACAGAGATAGAAATGAAACACTCTAATTTACACTACTGGCTTTTTCTCACAAAATTCTCTCTCTCTCTCTCTCTCTCTCTCTCTCTCTCTCTCTCTCTCTCTTCTCTCAATTGTATTTCTTGATGGCTTACAGAAAGAATCACATCACATAGTAGACTAACCCTAGTAGTACTAATAGTTTTTCTTAAGGATTTCATAATCTTACTATCATAAACTAGAATTATTTCATTGTTGGGAAATTGTCTTTGAGAAATACAAAATGTAATTAAAATTCCGGACACCAAGTTCTATTCTCACCTGTGTCACCACCTGATCGTTGTCATGTTACTTAACTTTCATGCCACCTACTGTCTTGTGTTGTGGGGGGAAAAGGTTGATTACTTTCAATAATTTTAAAGGAACTATTTAATTACCATAGTTAAAGTTTCTTGATTCTATGTGAGAAGTGTAAAAGCTTTCAAAAGTGGCATAGGTGTATTATCTTATGGCATTACTTCATACACATTTTGAATACAATAAGCATTCATTGCTATATGTGGCCTTTGTAATATACTATCTGTAATCTGTGTATATCTGTAATAGTAATAATGTTTTCTTGTTGTATTCATAAAATAGAATAAAATGCCATTGTATTTTAATATTGAAATTTTATAACTGATTTACAAATAATAGATATTCAATATATGTAATTCAATATGTAGTTTATGGACTAAATTTAAATTTTTATTTGGCTATACTTTGTATTGGCCTTTATAGTTTATATGTCTTTTAGCATTCTGTAGTAATGATAGTACTATAAAAATTGTGTTATTCTTATCATTATTGCTGTTTTAGAAGCCATGAGTAAATTTTAAAATACAAATTTTTAATTTTATTGTGAAAATAACTGAACTATATATGCTCTTGCTTCTTGCTTACATAACCCTCTGTCTGGGACATTCAGTTGTTCCTGGTCAGAATGATGGCTTTTTACATTTATTACTCAATAACTCAATATTTTCTTGGTTTTGTAAAAGCAATATAATATGAAATTTGAATGAGATGCAATCATAGGAGGGTATTTAGCAAAACCACTTTTATATAGCTGCCCACTCATTCAAAATAGTTTATAGAGGTTATAACAGATATTTTATTGAGTGACATGTAAGAAGTTAGAATACCTTCTGACTTTAATATAAACCTTATCTATAATAATAAAAGTGTAATATGCTAATTAGATCAGACAACCTTCTGGATAACCTTCTGACAAAGCTGTGGCAGTGGGGGCCGAGGCAGAGGCAGCCACTGTGGCTGCAGGGGCTGAGCCCCTTGCACAAATTTCATGCATCGGGCCTCTAGTTATAGATATAAAAGTCAAGTGACCAGAACGACAGAACGAATAGAATGACCGGAATGACTGGGAGCTTTGATGTCACTGCAGGGGCCAACCAGCCCCTATCTACCACCCCCAACCTCCGGGGGCCCTTCCCCCCAGTTAGCCCTGCCCCTGGTCAGCTCCCATCAGGGGAGGCAGCCAGACTCCACCTGTGCACAAATTCATGCCCAGGGCTTCTAGTATAGTATAAGTTACCTCCTCCTATTAGATAATGATTCAATCATATTTAAGACTAATTTATCAGGTTGAAAATACAAATGGGATATGGTTTCTTTGTTTTCATCATGTTCCTCTAAAGAACTTTTTCTATTGCTGAAAACTGTCAGAAACTCTTTGTATATTCTAATCCTCCCCCCTTTTTCATAAACTTAAGAAATGTAAACAGACCAAGATTCTGTGGGAAATGAGATTTATGTAAATTCTAGAATCTATGTAAGAAAAAGAATGCAAAAATATTTTACTTTGTCCTTTTAAAAAACATGTGAGCATATGCACAGATTGCTCAGGCTCCTCCCAGTGCTTTCCGAAGTTAAGAACCCTGTCAGTTAAGCTCCTTTAGCTTTATGGTGGATACACTTTTGCCTATTTCTGCTCCCAGAAGTTCCTGGACTCAAACTTTGATTCCTTGCATAACTCCATAAAGAGATTCTTATACATTTAAGGACCTTTACATGGAGATTGATTAATGCTCCAAAATAAAATTCTGACAGGAAGCTTATTGCATATCATGTACAATTGAAAGATATTTTTATTAAAAATATTCTACGATGTGTCACATATTTGCAAAGTATGTCTCACATTATTTAGACATACTCAGAATATGTCTCCAACCAATAGCTTGCCAAGTTGTTTTATTTTGTATTTTGAAAATAATGTATGTCAGTGTAATCACAGTTTAATAATGTTACTGGACTTCTCTGTCTTTTTTCTTAAGGTGTTTATGGACTTACAGAGGAAAGTTGCCTGCCAACAGGCTAAGGGCTTTAACATTTGCTACTGTAAATATTTTCTCATGTTTATAGCAGTATTCAAATTATAATGTCTTTGAATATTATTTCATGCCAATGGATCACTCTATCCAGCATAGTTTCACTCCATCTTACACCATGCTAATATTTTATATAATAAGAGAGCTCATTCTACAAGCCTTAAGAATTACTGCTAAATAACATGTATATCATTCACATATAGGCATAATGATGTACACATATATGTGTGTGTGTGTGTGTGTATATATATGTATATATATACTTACATGCATACTTATCCTATCTAATAAAAGAGTAATGTGCAAATTAGATGGAACTCTGTGACAAAGATGGCTTCCCCCATGGCCACAAGATGGCGGAGACCAGTCTGGCTCAGCCCCACCATTGAAGTGGTCAGGCCAGTTAGCCAGGCAGGTGATGGGGGAGGTGGAGGGCCCAAGGGGCGGAAGAGGTGATCATAGGGGTTTGGAGGTCCTCTGCCCAGACCAGAGGCCTTTACCAGAGGCCTCAGGCATGGGCAAGGGTGGAGCTGGTGATTGGAGGGTGCAGGGGCAGAGCTGGTGATCAGAGGTGTATGAAGGTGCCCTACCCAGGCATAAGGCCTGGGCCAGAGGCCTCAGGCCTAGGCAGGGGCAAGGCTCGAGATTGCAGGGGCCTGGGCTTCTCAGAGCCAGCGATTGGAGGGACAGGGGCAGAGTCTGTGATCGCAGGGGTCTGGGCACCAGTGGAGCCGGCAAAGCTGGGGTCTAGGGGTCACCTGCCCAGGCCTGTAGCCTTGGACAGAGGCTGTCAGTGGGGCAAGGGCAGAGCCAGAAATGGCAGGAGGCAGGATCAGAGCTGGTGATTGCAGAGGCCTGGACTCTGTGAAGCCGGCGATTGGAGGGGTTTGGGGGGTCTTCTGCCCAGGCCTGCATCCTTGGCCAGAGGTTACAGGCCTGGGCAGGAATGGAGCTGGGATTGGAGGAGCAGGGGTGGAGCCAGTGATCAGAGGAAACACCTTTTCTTACTGCTCATTGGCTAAACTCCCTGTATGCCACTGGTAATATTCTTAGTAACTTGGGTAATAAGAATCCCTAAAGGTGACATAGGGTTTTTCCACCACACTTCTAGAGAAAAAAAAATGAAGGCCCACTGCTGGAGGGCTAAGAAATGTCATATCCTGCTCTAGCTGGTTTGGCTCAGTGCATAATGCCTCAGCCTGCTGACTGCAGGGTCTGGGTTCAATTGTGACCAAGGGCATGTACGTAGGTTGCAGGCTCCTCCCTGGCTGGGGCCCAGGTCAGGGCTCATGCAGGAAGCAACCAATCAAAGTGTTCCTCTCACTTTGATGTTTCTCTCTGTTTTTCCCTTCTCTTCCACATTCTCTAAAAATCAATTGAAACATATCCTCAGGTGAGGATAAAAAAAAAAAAGAAATAAAGAAATGCCATATCCTATGAAAGACACATCTTGAAAATGCCAAAAGAAAGTTGTCATTTCTTCATGGTGAAGGGACTGGAGTCCGTGTTGATGAAAACACCTTGGTGGCTGTGGTGACTGGCAGTGGCTGCAGCAGCGGGGTGATGGGGATGATGGCTTCCCCCGATTAGCCTGGTCTTCTCCCACAAAGGGAGGCCAGACTGTGGCTTAGGCCCGCTCCCTAAGGGGAACAGGTAGCAAGCCTAAGCCATCAGTAGAACACTCCCTGAGGGCTCGCAATATGTGAGAGGGGGCAGACTAGGCTGACGACCCCACCCCCGTGCATGAATTTTGTGCACTGAGACCCTAGTTTATAAAAATAAAAGTATAATATATTAATTAGACTGGACAGTCAAACTACCTTCTAGACGTCATACCAGACATCCTTCCAGACAAAGCCTTGGTAGCGGGCACCAAGGCAGAGGCTGTTCAGGGCAATCAGGCAGGCAGGCAAGTGGGTTAGAGGTGATTGGGTATGCAGGCGGGTGGTTAGGGATGATTAGGCAGCCTGGTGAGTGATTAGAGGCAATCAGGCAGGCAGTCAGAGGTTGTTAGGGGTGATCAGGCAGGCAGGCAAGTGGTTAGAGCTGATCAGCCAGGCAGTCAGAGTGGTTAGGAGTGATTAGGAAGGCAGGCAGGTTTGTAAGTAGGAGCCTGCAGTCCCAATTGCAAGAGGGATGTCCGACTTCAGGATCAGGCCTAAACTGGCAGTCGGACATCCCCCAAGGGGTGCCAGATTGCAAGAGTATGCAGGCCTGGCTGAGAGACTCTCACTCCTGTGCATGAATTTTGTGTACTGGGCCTCTAGTAGGTATATCCTATATAACAAAGAAGCAATATGCAAATTAACCCTCACGCCTTCATAAGATGGCTACCTATGACCAGGCTGTCAGGGGAGTTAGTGAGGGATGGCCAAAGGACTGAACAGCAGGCTGCGTGGGTGACCAGGCTGGTGGGGGGACCATGAGGGGTGACCAGGCCAGCAGGGGAGGGGGTGTGGCTATTGTGGATTACCAGGCCAGTGGAGGGGGCAGTTAGGGGAGACCAGGCCAGGGGGCAGAGTTAGGAGTTACCAGGCTGGCAGGGAGGGGGCAGTTGGGCTTCTAGTACATATATATATAGAGAGAGTTTCATAAACATGACCACAGTCACAAATTTGTATACGTTTGCATATGAGAAAAAAGCATAAAGTTACTAAGTGGATTGGGAAAAAATTTCACAAGTTTTCTGCCCATTATCAAACTACACATTTGTGCATATTCTTACAAAGGCCATTTCTTTACAAATAGTGTCCTAGGGGATTGTTAGCACTAGATGAAGCTTCCTGTTTATTCACCTGCTCTGGAATTTCCCATTTGCCAGCATTACAAATGCTGTATTATAAATGAGAACCCCTTGTTAAGAGCAGTGGTTTAAGGTTTTCTAGAAATGGATGAATACAACATGTTCTGATATATTTGTAGCAAAATTCAGCTTATTGAGTATAGGGTGTTTTTTTTAAAATATATTTTATTGTTTTTTTGCAGAGAGGAACGGGGAGGGATAGAAACAGTGATGAGAGAGAAACATCGATCAGCTGCCTTCTGTGTACTCCCTACTGGGGATGTACCCTCAACCAAGGTACAAGCCCTTGACCAGAATCGAACCTGGGACCTTTCAGTCCATAGGCCGACACTCTATCCATCGAGCCAACCCAGTTAGAGCAGTATAGGGAACAGGCATAGGAAATATGTTCCTGTGGTGGTATTATTGATAATTATAAATTCTTGAAGGAAGCAATCATGCATGCTTTATAGTAAACCTCATTTTAGGAAAGCAATTAGTATTCTGTTTTGTATCCAAGTTAACAATATTTACATCAAAATAGTAGAAGGTTATTTGGATACATACCTTAAAAATTCTCTGCATTGCCCCATAAAGAGAAAATAAAATAGTAATAATATTTTCATAATCATAGATCAATTGGTAAACTCTCCTTATTACAATTTACCTAAGTGGATTTTGACTAAATATCTAGGTAATAACTTTTTCGAAAAAAAAAAAAAAGGGAAGAGGATGCATGTCAACTATAGTTGAAAAATAAATTAAAAAAGGGGTGGGGAGAGGATAGAATAAAGTTCACCCTACTTTGCCTGCCAACACATTTTGCTTTCATAGTTTTGCCTATTTTATAATCTTAAGCAACACTTTTACTGCTGAAGGAAAACTTCATAATGAAGGAAAACTTGAGTTATCTTTATTTTTCATTTTCTCATAGCTAAAAATAATCTAGATACTTACACATTATATTTATTTTTATATATATTTTTGTTGACTTCAGAGAGGAAGGAAGAGGGAGAGAGTGACAGAAACATCAATGATGAGAGAGAGAATCATTGATGAGCTGCCTCCTGCATGCCCTGCACTGGGGATCGAGCCTGCAACCTGGCATGTACCCTGAGCAGGAATGGAATTGTGACCTGGTTCCTAGGTCGATGTTCAACCACTGAGCCACAATGGCTGGGCTGACATTTATTATACTTCTAGTATAGAACATGTAAAAGCTTGAATATGCTACAGCATATTTATACATGTAGTACTGACTTTTTAAAAATTTGAGCTCAGCGTTTTATATATTTTATTAATTGCTAGCAAATTTAAAAAAATAGCAGGATAACTTTTGATATTTTATATTTTATAAAATTGTCCTTTGTTTTTTGGTATGTGGGGATGTGTAGATGTGATGTGGGTGAGTATATATGTGTGTGTGTGTGTGTGTGTGTGTGTAGTTGTAAATGTCAATGTAAGAGATGTAACGCTATAGAAAAATTTTGGTTTTGTCAGCACAAATCTGAGCTTATTTAGCTTTAAATGGGACAAAGAAATGATTTATCATATGTTATAGCAGCATTTAATGAAAGTAGTTTATATACAAAGTATATAAAGTACTGTAAGAAAATACCTGTCATGTGAAAAATTACTTCTTTGAGCACCCCAAAATTTAAAGTTTCAAAAGAAGTTTAAACACAATCTTGATATATATATATATATATATATATATATATATATATGCAAAAGTTTGTTCTATTCTAGTGAGTTATGTTTAATCAAGTATAGTTACCTGAATCACAGATCATTTTTTAAAAAAAGTTTTATATAACATTGTGTATTAAAATGAACTATAAAATATTTTAAATTATATAGCTTCAGAATGATACATGGATCACTGTAAATTACAAAGGGTAAGGAAAAATGGAATGAATTTTTAATAGACCTAATTTCTCCTTTTAAAAAATAGGGGTTGTTAAATGAGCATCTTAAGAAGTATTACATTATTCACAGATATATGAAACATTAATAAGATATTTGTATTGGGTGACTAATTTCTAATTTCTGAGTTTATTTACGGGATACATGGCATCTTTCCAGTTTTTTATATTTTCAGTTATACTCTTGAATTACATATACATTTTTTTCTAAGGATTCAGCTTCATCACCAAATCATCCTGTCTATCCATAAAATATATTGTGCAGATTGACCTTTTTCTTTTTGCAGTGTAGTCAAAATACTTTTTGGATATAAATAAAACATGCATAACTATCTTTCCTAATATGCTTTTTTACTGCAATCTATAGGGGTGGGTAAAAGTAGGCTTACAGTTGTGAGTAGGCAAAACAGAGTTTATTCTTGTATTGTTATTTATTAACTAGAGGTCTGATACACAAATTCATGCATAGGTGGGGTCCCTTGGCCTAGTTGGCAATTAGGGCCTATCAGGGCAGTCTCACCCAGTTCCAATCAGGGCTGATAAGGACAGCTGACAAGCTGGGAGAGGGACTGGGATGTTGGCTATGGGAGCACACTGACTACCAGGGCCAGCTCCAACTTTGAGCATCTGCCCCCTAGTGGTCAGAGCGTGTCATAATGACTAGTCGACCCAGGTTATAACAGTTGCTTAGGCTTTTATATATATACTAGGGGCCTGGTGCACAAAAATTTGTGCATTCAGGAGGGTATCACAGCCCGGCCTGTGCCCTCTCACAGTCTGGGAACCCTCGGGGGATGTCCACCTGCTGGCTTAGGCCCACTCCCTGGGCAATTGGGCCTAAGCTGGAAGTCAGACATCCCTCTGGCAGCCTAGGGGACCTTGGGGGATGCCCACTTGCCAGCAGGGAGCAGGCCTAAGCTGCAGTCGGACATCCTTAGCACTGCTGAGGAGACAGGAGTGGTTCCCACCACCACCACTGTACTGGCAGTCATCACGTGGCTTGTGGCTGAGCAGAGCTCCCCCTGTGGGAGTGCACTGACCACCAGGGGCAGGTCTTGCATTGAGCATCTGCCCCTTGTGGTTAGTGTGTGTCATAGTGACCAGTCATTCCCAGTGGTTCTGCTGTTAGGGTCAATTTGCATATTACCCTTTTATTATATAGGATAGAGGCCTGGTGCATGGGTGGGGGCTGGCTGGTTTGCCCTGAAGGGTGTCCCAGATCAGGGTGGGGGTCCTGCTGGGGTGCCTGGAAAGCCTGGGGGAGAAGCTAAGGGCCGTTTTCAGGCTGGCCACATCCCATTCAGGGAGGGGAGTCCTGCTGGAGTACCTGGCCAGCCTGGATCAGTATCTGGTGGCCGTTTGCAGGCTGGCACAGCCCCTTTAAGGTGGGTGTCTCCCCTGGGGTGCCTGGCAACCTGGGTGAGGAGATGATGGCTGTTTTCAGGCTGACCACATCCCCTTCAGGGTTTAGATCCCTACTGGGGTGGCTGGCCAGTCTGGGTGAGGGGCTGAGGGCCGTTTTCACACTGCCCACAGCTCCCATTGACCCAAGGTCCCAGCAAGGCTGGCTGGGATTAGGTTTCTGGGGTTTATTTATCTTCTATCATTGAAACTTTGTTGTTTTGAACAGAAGCCTAAGCAGGTAATGAAGCCTCCTGTTTGCTTCAGCTCTGTGGCTTCTATAAGTGAAAACATTATTTCCTTGAGCAGAGGCCCAGCCAGCCTAGGCAGGCAGTTGCAATGGAAGCCTCCTGTTTGCTCTAGCTCTGTGGCTGCTGGCCTCCATCTTGGTTGATTTAATTTTGCATCCAGCTGCTCTGATTGGCTGGGGGCGTGGCTTGGCTGGTGGGCATGGCTTAGGTATCTCGGAGTGATGGTTAATTTGCATATTACTCTTTTTATCATAAATAAATAAATAAACAAATTATATATATTTATGTGCTCCTTATGTGCTCCTCAAAATTTAGGTGCAGGTGCATTGTTATCTTCTTTGAGGTTTAACATCTTTTAAATTATGTCTTAAATACATATGAGATGGGAAAATGTACAAATATGAAGTGTATATAGCTCTGTGCCTTTGAACCTATGAAGCCATATGAGAAACAAACATCTAACTCAAGATATAAAGCAATTCTATTATCTCAGAAAATTCTCTGCTGACACCTCACATACTCACCCAAGGTAATCACTATTCTTATTCTAAAAACATCAATTCGTTTAGCCTGTTCTTGAATTTTACACTTTGTAATTGGGCATTTTCCTACTAAATCGCGTCATAACGCGGGGCTTTTTTAATATTTTCTCGCCAAAATTATGTCTTTTGATTTGATATTTTTCTATGAAACTTTCAGTGTTTTAGTTTAAAAAGAGGTCTCTATTTATTTTGCAAAATATGTGTTATTGTATTTTTATGTACACAAAATTACTACATTCTAGGTAAACATATAAAAAAACACTCTTTCACAATCAAAAATAATTTTATTTATACAAAATTACAATATTTTTTGAAATTTTCAACAGATCTTATTAAAAAAACTATAACCTAATAGTGCTTCACTGTGTGGTAGCGTTCAAAACACTTTCCTTTGTGCAGGGGTACATTACAAAACTTGCACATGTACCACATTTCACTGCGTAGTTTATGAGCGGCACACACACGAAAATGACGTAAAACATTTTTATTTTTGCTGGTTCCAACTAGAGGTTCCAATGTATGTTTCTTCATGTCCATTGACAGTCTCCCTGGTGGATCCGACTTTACTCGTTTCCCGCTTAATATAAATAAAATAAAACTATTTTATGATGTCTTCCTTTGCTCAACAGAGTGTGTAGGATTTATCTACATTGTTGGGTGAATCAGTAGTTTATTATTTAAAAATCCTTCTTTTGTATTTCATTATAGGAATACCTGATAGATTAATATTCCATTCTCCTGATGATGGACATTTGAATCATTTTTAATTTTTGTCTTTTAATTGTCACCTCAAAAGGAGAATTTTAATATTTTACTATTAAGCAAGCAGTATTTTTTGGGGGTGTATCTATCTACCCCTCACTTTTATTAAAATGTAGTTGATATATATCATATTACTTTCATATATACAACATACTACACACACACACACACACACACACACACACACACACACTGCACACTGAGTGGCCAGATTATTATGACCACCTGATATTTGTAGGCAAATTAACTGTACACTGCATCATATGGGATATGGAAGCTGAAGGCCTGTTCTAACACCTTTGCTGTCTGCAGTTACCAAGATAAAACATCTCCAATTTGCACAGGATCACAAGGATTGGACAGTTGAGCATTAGAAAAAAGTCATGTGGTCCAATGAATCACATTTCCAGTTACATCATGCATATGGCAGAGTGAGAATTTGGCGGAAACAGCATGAAAGCATGCACCCCACATGCATGAGTACAACCATTCAAGCTGGTGGGGGCAGTGTTATGGTTTGGAGCATGTTTTCCTGGCATGATTTGGGCCCTTTAATTCATGTAGAACAATATCTGAATAGCATAACATACCTAAGTATCATTGCTGATCAAGTTCACCCTGTCATGTTGATGGCGTATCCCAATGGAGATGGCTTCTTCCAACAAGACAATTCACCATGCCATGGTACTCGTATTGTGCAGGAGTGGTTTCAAGAACATGAGGGAGACTTTACCTTGCTTAGGTGGCCCCCACAATCACCAGATGTCAATCCCATTGAGCATTTGTGGGATGAAGTTAAAAGAGCCATCAGGTAGCTGGTTCCACAACCATCAAATCTCATAGAACTGGACAGTGCTATTCATCAGGCATGGTGTCAGATTCCTCACATCACCTTTCAACATCTTGTGGAGTCAATGCCAAGAAGAATTGCCACAGTATTGAAGGCAAAAGTGGCCCAATGAAGTACTGATGGGGAGGTCATAATAACCTGCCCACTCAGTGTGTGTGTGTGTGTCCCATGTTCAAAGGCTGTTAAATTGCGTTGTTTACCCATATCTTCAGAAAAAATCACTTTTACTATCTTGGTAAACAACTTGGTTTCCTATTTATAATGGTCTGGCCCTCTAGCAATGTCAGCACAAAATTATAGCTAAATTGTTTACAAGCATCAGGTAATCACAATAATCTGGCCATTCAGTGTGTATATACTAGAGGCCCAGTTCAGGAAACTCATACATGAAGTTGAGTGTGTCCCTCAGCCCAGCCTGCACCCTCTCCAATCTGGGACTTCTCAAGGGATGTCTGACTGCCCGTTTAGGCCTGATTCCAGTGGGATTGGGCCCAAACAGGCAGTCGGACATCCCTCTCATAACCCAGGACTATTGACTCCCAACCGCTCGCCTGCCTGCCTGCCTGATCGCCTCTAACCACTCCCCTGCCAGCCTGATGGTAACCTAACTCCTCCCCTGTTGGCCCTATTGCCCCTAACTGCCCTCCCCTGCCAGTCTGTTCACCCCTAAATGCCATCCCCTGCAGGCCTGGTCACCCTCAACTGCCCTACCCTGCCAACCTTCTGGATGTCATTCTGGACATCCTTTCAGATGAAGCCTTGGTGGCAGGGGCCAAGGCAGACATGGTGAGGGGCGATCAGGCAGGCAGGTGAGTGGTTAGGGGCAATCAGGCAGGCAGGAGAGTGGTTGGGGGCAATATGGTAGGCAGGCAGAGTGGTTAGGGGAGATCAGGCAAGCAGGCAAGTGGTTAGGGGTGTAGAACTGCTAGTTTACTACAATTACAAAGTAGGATAATAAGATACAACTTTTCTTACTACCTGCTCCAAGAACACATCACCTTAGCCACTGGCAGGATTATTGTCACCTGAGTCACAAAATACCTGCTCAACCCTCACTACCAAAGCAAGTACAGTGTGGCCCATCACCTCTCTTTCTACTTCCTAATTGGAACCTGATTGGTGGAACCTCTGTCACTGCTGGAGTCTTGCTGAAAGGGAGTATCAGAAATATTGTTTTTAGCTCAACATTCTCTGCAGTACAAAATGGTGCAGAAAAAGGAGATTGGAAGAAAGACAGATGAAACCCATCCGAATCCACTATAATTTTGTAAGTGGCAGAGTCAGGATTCAACCACAAATAGTGTGGTTCCAGGGCCAGTGTTTTATAGTTCAACCTATTAAGGGGATTTAAAATATTATGCTGTATTTTTTTTCTTAATACATTTCATCCATTATTACGTGCAACTCACGAGCTTCGTGTTGTAAGGACACGGGTCTTGGACACATAGGAATAATTCCACGCCCTCAAAAATTGCATCTGGTTTTGAGAAGTAGGAGGAGGAACGTTGCTGAAGAGAATTCTCAACAGTGCCCGAGGCTTCAGTCCCATCTCATCTCCGTCAGAGTGATGCAGGTGACTTTCAAGAGTTAGGAGCTGGAGTGCTTATAGAGTCTTCTGTAGCCACAGGAATTCTTTGCCATACTTCATTCCACTTCTCTTAGATAACATTTGGCTGCAGTTTCTAGAGCAGGTGGCACTTGAGAATCAAAAATACCCTGAGGCAGGTGAACAGCCCTCTGCTTACAGTCTGGCCTATATAAAGAATGTTAAAGCAGCAGGTGTCCTTTCTCGGAAGCATTTGCCCACAAACCAAAAAGAGGTATTTCTTTGGCACTGGGGAATATATTTCAGACTTTACGGGATTGGGGAGCAGAGCGAAGTTCCTGAAATACTAGCACTATCAGGGACATAGTGTGCGCAAGTGGACAGGCTGTTTCAAACCCCCCCGTCCTGCTGCAGATCCTATCAAGGCACAATGGGGTTTTCTTTTTATTTCTCCAGAGAGCAAAGTTAGAGATCTCTTGGTAGATGATTCTGTTGTGCCTAGAATGCTAGCAGATTAAAGCACAAAAAGCAGTGTCATTGTTGCTAAATTATATGTTACATTAAAGCTATATTCTCAATCAGGTAATTACCCGCCTTTTCAGAGTACTGCTACTGTGAATGATAAAGCAGCAAGGGTAACCACTAAGTCCTTTTATTAGAGATCATTGAGGACAAAAGGAAGCCATGCAAAACACCTCTTGGTCTAATAAAATTAATGAATTTAATTAGACACCTCATTAAAAACTATATAAAATATCCCCGAATGTGCATTATAGCATGTAAAAAGAATGGAACTCCGTTGTTCCACTCTATTTTAATATTTGTTAGTAAAACTCATCAACCAGAAAGATGGTAAGAAGATGGAATAGATTAATCTCAACATGGTTTGCAATACATCGATTGTTTTATGAGTCAGAGTTCATAGAAAACTACTAAGTTTTCACTTGAGCTTTTACACCAGAAATAAAAAGCTCAGATAAAGATACATCATGAGAGGCATGTGGAACTAGGGTATGAGGGAACGATTTTAGTGTGTCACTTATTAAAATATTTCAGTCAATATTTTTGTTATCAAGATCAGTGAAAATATTTTATTAAAACTTCCTATGGATGTAGACATTGGAGAATATTTTAGTGTTAGCAAATTATTTCTAAAGAAATTAGTGGAAGTAACTAGTCTAAACATTTTCACAGACTTAATCAATTGAAGATTTATGTTAATCTTTATTTATATAATTTAAATGTGTTAAGTGTTAATCTGCTATTTGAAAATCAGAATAAATATTCTACTTAAAAGCAAACTAATTAAAATAATATACTTTTTATTTTTAATACATAGCATTACCAAATAAATGTGTGCGTGTGTGTGTGTGTGTGTGTGTGAAATCATGTTGGGATATTTTGTTTCTATGAGGTAGGGATTAAGTGAAGTGTAATTAAAACCACTTTTGACTATTTTAGTCAACAGATATTTGTTGATTATCTTCTGTAAGTACAACAAGGTGTTTAATTAGCACTAAGGATGCATATGACTTTAAGGAAATCCAAAATGCTAAATCTGAGGTTGTAAATGGAATGTTATTATTCACAATTCTATGTTTTGCAAAGCAATTCTTTTTAAATGCTATTACTAATGCATTTGCTGCTTTATAGATCATAGTTACTTTTGAAAGATATTTTTAAACTGGATATATTAGATATATTTAAACGTAAAATGTATGGTTTTACTTTCTTTCTGAATATCTTTTAATGTGCACAATATTATAAAATAAGAAAGTATAGAATGGTATTATATAAAAAATAAAAGTCTTGCACCAATACCGCCCCCATCTCTATTGCATTCCCCAGAGTGGAACTTTTATTTACAGTATGTTTTGAAAATGGAAATCTCTTATTCTTTCTGACTCTCCAAACTAAATTGAGAATCTTAATAATATTGCCCAAGATTGTTTCCCTAATTAATATGTTTCTTATGTTTCAAAGAGGCTGATCACCTTTTGCTTAATTTCAGGCTACACATAAAAGACCATCTAAACTTTAAATTAATCCAGATGTTTTTAAGCAATGTCCTATTACTGGTTGAACCCTAATTGCTCTCTTGATTTCATGAGCTTACATTTGCGTTATCAGAACTCCTTTGTCACCCTTCCCTCCATCACGATGGCATGGCAGAAGAGGTAAGACCTACATCTTCAACACTCAGAATCCATATTTAATTTCCTATTTCCTTTTTTTTTAGTGCATGCCCCTTACTTGAGTTTAGATTAGTCAGTGTATTGTCATCTGCGGTACTTTCTGCATATGGCATGTATAATTCTATCTCTGCACACCCATTCAATGTCTAGAACCTTCTCCAGTGAAGTAGTAAAAATCATGACCCTTCCTTATCTCCCACATATGCACCTCCCAGGTGTTGTTCTCATTTGAAATCTATGTGTATAGCCTGCTTTTTCAGGCTGCAATCTGTTCATATGTGTTGGGTCCAGAAACTGTTGATGGAATCAGAATTTCTGGCACAAGTAACATCACTTGAGTCACTGACGCTAGTGCCCCACTGTCCTTATCAAGTTTGAAGGCCACACTGTTGAGGCCAGGCTGAAACCTTGAACAAAAATTTGCATAAATTGAAGGAAGAGATGATAGCTATAATAACTTAAAACTGGCTATTAGGTAGCATTATCAAACTTATTGCCAGCCATGTTTTCTTGATCTATGATTATGGTGGGAATTAGCTTTTTTAAATGTTTTTATTGATTCAGTGAGAGGGAAGGGAGAGATAGAGAGATAGAAACATTGATGAAAGAGAATCATTGCCTGGCTGTCTCCTGAAAGTTCCCTACTGGGGCTTGAGGCCACAGTCCAGGCACATGTTCTAACTAGTAATTAAAACTGTGACTTTTTAGTTCATGGGTCAATGTTCAACTGCTGAACTACCCTGGCGTGGCTCCCATTCTTTTTTTTTTAAATATATTTTATTGATTTTTTACAGAGAAGAAGGGTGTGAGATAGAGAGTTAGAAGCATCGATGAGAGAGAAACATTGATCAGCTGCCTCCTACACACCCTCTACTGGGGATGTGTCCGCAACCAAGGTACATGCCCTTGAATGGAATTGAATCTGGGACCTTTCAGTCCCCAGGCTGACGCTCTATCCACTGAGCCAAACTGGTTAGGGCAGCTCCCATTCTTTTTAGAAAGTATTCTTTTCAACCCAGAGCAGTGTGACATTATTTTATATGCTCAATGAAAAAAAAATCGCATAAAAATATAAAAGACAAAAATCAATGTATCATTCACAGCTTCTCGAGGACTTCTATTCCTGGTGAAGTTCTTCGCCTTTTACTGACATACTCCAAGGTTCACTCCAGGAAGTTTAACAAAGCAAAACTCTGAATCAAAGACATGTTCAGACTCTGTCTTCCAGGAAGCAAACAATCAAAAAAATCATCTGGTTTTGAAAAGCCAGTTTTTTCAAGATTCTACTGATCCCATTTTAGCATCAAAAACAACAGAGCCATTTTTATAGTACATCTTCTTACAAGAATTAACTTGGTAAAAAACTCAAACTTTTCATGAGTCCTCTAATTTCCCTTTATTAATAATCTGCAAGTTCAATGAATTGCTGTGTGACTCTCCTAGGTGATCAGTTACATCAGGTGCTTCTGTTCCCAAGGATGGTGGGAAATAGAATTAATGATGTTTTCAAACAGTTTTTTTGTTCTTTTTACTTAAAAACAAAAAAAGCAATGTCTTCTAAAATATTTTCTCATAATTTGAAATATTATAAGGAAGTGGAAAGCTTCCTTTCAAAGAAGAATCAGTTTTATTTATGTAGTCACTAGAGGTCCAGTGCATGAATTCTTGTACTGGTGGGTCTGCCCAGCCTGCACCAATTGGGGCTGTTGGGGCCAGGCTGGCAGAGGGGAAGGGAACTTGGGAAGTTGGCTGGCCAGCCTTGCCCCTAATTGGGGTCAGGGGGGGAGGGGAAGGGGCTGATTGGAGGCCAGGCTGGCTGGGGGGAGGGGCTTCAGGCAATCGAAGAGCCGGCCCCACCCTTAGTCAGGTTGAGGAGGGCAATCAGGGCTGCAATGTGTATCAAAGCAATCAGTTGTTCTGATCATTCTGGTCATTTCAGCATTCTGATCCCTTGGCTTTTATATACATAGATTCTAAGTCTGATTTTCATGCTCATTTTATTAGTCAGGGCTATCAGGTGAAATAAAATCAATAGGAACAAGCTAGATCTATTTCTGCATTTCTATCTATATATCATGTGTATAGATATATCTGGTCTTATTGCAGTTACTAAGTTGAAGGGCTGTAGGTGAAGGGTGAAGCATAGTAAGTCCTGGGGTGGACTTCAGTCTGGGCTTACTTGTTTGTGTGTTCATTTTGGCTCTGGACGTAGGTCCTGGAGAGGAAAGGAAGAGCTTACTAACTTGGGAGGCATGGAGCTCTGCTCTGGCCTAAATGACTCTTTTCTACTCATATGCTGTTTAAAAAATTTGGAAACTGGGAGACAGGACCGAAAGAGAAAAAGAGAAGGAGAGAGAGAGAGAGAGAGAGAGAGAGAGAGAGAGAGAGAGAGAGAGAGAGAGAGAGGAGAGATGCATAGAGATAGGAGAGAGATATTTTAAGGAATTGACACATATGATTGTGAAAGTTTGCCAAGTTTCAAATCTGCAGGGTAGGCCCTGGGAAAAGTTGAAGTTTGAGTCCAAAGGCAGTTTTCTGGAGAATTCCTTCTTGTTCTTTGTTCTCTTAAGGCCTTCTACAGATTGGATGGAGGACACCACATTATGGAGGGTAATCTACCTTATTTAGAGTCTACTGCTTTAAATATTAGTCACATTTAAAATTTTTTTCCACAAAAAATTCTAAAATAATGTTTAACCAGGTATCTGGGCTCTATGGCCCAGCCAAATTGATACATAAAATTAACTACTGCATTCAATGAGTTGATCAGTTCTGAAAGTTTTAAATATAAAATTATAATTTACATTGTTTTATGATTAGTAAAAACATTAAATTATACAAATGTTTTCACAAAGAGAAAATAGAGGTATGGCTGGCTCAGGTGCTGTGTGGCAAATGTGTAAGCATGATAGAACAGCAATAGTGCCCTGCTTGATAAAGCAATTTGTATGGTGCTGTCATACACAAGAGTGACATCCAGGCTTAAGTGTTGTGAGAGGTTGTACTGACTGAGAGTCTGATGCTATTTGAGGAAAATGAAAGCCACCTAACTTGGAGAGGGCAGAAAATCCAGGATCAAGGAAAGATCACAGTCTGAATCTTCTTAGAAAAAGTAATTTGAAATACTGCACTAAAGTAGATACAATTCCTCAGCTTTTCTCATCCTTCACCACACTTCCCCCATTTCCTTGCTTATTTTTCTACTTATGGTTTTCCTTTTCTCTGGCATTGCTCCTGTATTCTTTCTATTCTAAACATACACACACACACACACACACACACACACAATTTTCCTTGTAATAGTCTACTCCCTCATTCAAGTCCACTCTCTAAAGTTAGCAGCTATAAATTTTATTTCACCAGCTCAGATTTGCATCAAATAAACCCAGCTGGTTTGGCTCAGTGGATAGAGCATTGGCTCTTGGATTTAAGGTCCCAGGTATGATTCTGGTCAAGTGTACCTACCTGGTTGCATGCTCAATCCCTGGCCCTGATCAGGGTGCGTGTGGGAGGCAATCAATCAATGTGGCTTTCTCACATTGATGTTTCTCTCTCTATGTCTCTCCATCTCTCTTCCACACTCTCTAAAAAAAAAAATCTTAACTAATAAAAGCGTAATATTGAAATTAACCGATTCTCTGGGATGGGATAAGACACGCCCAGCAGCCAATCAGAGCGGCTGTATGCAAATTAGCCCAGCTAAGATGGCGGAGGTCTCAGCCCAGGGAGAAGTGGTGTGCGGCACTGGGGTCCGCAAGGCAGATGGAGGAGCTCTGCCTTGGGGGAGCCAGGAGGGGAGGAACAACCTGGCCAGAGACGCAACCTGGGGGGGGAGGAGTCAGCCGGCCTGTGGTCGCTGGCGAGGGAGCAGGTCCGGCCAGCAATGGTGGCAGGGCAGCCGGGGCCTGGGGGAGCCAGCCAGCCCAGGCCCCCAGTGCCTTGAGGCCTGGAAGTAGATCCGTGATCTCGGGGGACAGGGCACTCATGGAGGCATAGCCCCCGTGATGGATTTCAGGTGACAGGGCAGCCTCTGGGGCAGAGGGACTGAGCCCACTCTGTCCCCGAGGCTTTGGCCTGGAAATCGGTGCAATCGGGGCACACAGCACACACGGATGTGTGCCCTTCATGTGTGCTGTGTGCCCCAATGGATTCCAAGATCCCAAACTGTGAGAGGGCACAGGCCGGAATGAGGGACTTCCCCACCCCCGCCGAGTGCACAAATTTTTGGGCACCGGGCCCCTAGTAATAAAATAAATAAATAAATAATAAATGTAAAAATATCCCTAGGTGAGGATTAACAGATTTGCAACAAATAAATCTTATTTTGCTTTTCCTACTTTATGTATGAATTTTTCTACTTTATGTATGAATTTTCCTACTTTATGTATGAAGCCATTCACTTGGGTTGGCTGTAAACCCAGTTTTGCTTCTGGCTTTCCAGACTGCAAAGCTCAGTGACAATTTCAGTCTCATAAGGCACTCTGACTTACGCCATTGGTCCAGACCGTGTGTTGGTAATGGTGAGCCAATAATCCCAGTTATCATGCAATCCTTGGCTCTAGGGCTCTCTGTGCCTCTCATGAACCAGGTTGGCAACTTGGGAGCTTGTTTCCCTGGGGTCCAATCTTCCTAGATGCTTCATGGGGCAGGGCTACACATGCAATCCTGACTTCCCACTTTACTGAAGAATGAATACATTAAAATTCAGATCACTTAATGAAGTAGGTCAGAGATTCATTCTAATCCTTTAGCTCAGATGGCTTAAAGAAAATGTTGGTGTGTGTCATGGAAGTGATGCTAAACAAAGGAACATGAGAAAGAAAATAAAAGAGCAACACTAGAAAAAGTAGGGATATCGAAGTTACTCAACAAAAACCTATTGAAGAGGAGAGCGGACAGGATTGCAAGCTATGCCTTTGCTAGTGACGAGGGGATGATAGTGACAGAGGGGCTTGGAATAGGAGGTTGATTTTTAGTGATGACATCACTTAAAAACTTAATAGATAAATCACCCAAATACTCTAGAAGTGTTCTCAAAATCTAAGATCCAAAACCGCTACCGCTACATCTTTCGTAATAAGCCATTCCTAGTCAGAGGGCTTTTTCAGGAAGAGGTCAGAGGAAGCAGCAGAGGGGAAGAGAAAAAGCAGAGGTCCCAGCAACAAATTGAAAATTGGATGTATTGTTCCTTCTTGGGACTTTGCACACTCCCATTTCTGATCGTAGGAAGATCCATTCTCTTTTGCATCTTTCAGACTGCTTTCTCTTTCTCTCTTTTTCTTCTCTTCTCTGCATGCCCCTAGCCTGAGGAGATTATTTTCTGTGTTTCTATGTTTTTTTTTATCACTCACCATATCACTCCATCTATATACGTCACTTCATGCATGTAGGTGGGTCATTAGCACTGAATTGCTAGGTAGGCCTCAAAATTGTTACTATCTCTGTCCAGATATAAATAGACCTTACAAAACTAATGTGTGTTTTTGTTTGTTTGTTTTAAATCTTTTTTTAATTGATTTCAGAAAGGAGGGGAAGGAAGAGATAGAAAAATCAATGATGAGAGCAAATCATAGGCTGCTTCCTGTAGGCCTCCCTCTGGGGATGGAGCCCACAACCAGGGAATGTGTCCTTGACCTTAACTGAACCTGGGACCCTTCAGTCTGCAGGCCAAAGCTCTATCTGCTGAGCCAAACCAGCTAGGGCAAAATTAATGTTTTCTTTTTTGGATGGTATTGTCTACAGATACCCTTTGACCGCTTAAATGACATAATTACGTGTTGCTCAGAAGAAGGACCAAACTGGATTCCAACCAGTATAACTGAGGTAGCAGAGTCCCTGTTATTTCACAAGTGTTGCTACCATCTTTTATCTACGCCATTTTAAAATTTCCTTTGGCACCAACGCAGTTCAGGTTTTAAATTATTTAATGCAATAGTGTCATTTTTATAGATTACAATAGTGTCTTCTTTTTCCAACTTTGATTGAGGTATTATTGACATGCAATTTATGTCACTTTAATGTATATAGCATGATGATTTGATACATGTATGTATTACCAGTGGTTACCGCATTAAGTTAGTTAACATTTGACCCCTCACAATATTAACTGTGTGTGTGTGTGTGGTGATAACATTTAAGACAACTTTCAACTACATAATATGGCACTGTTAATTATAGTCACCGTGCTATGCATTAGATTCCCTGAACATATTAATTTTATAACTGAAAATTGGGGGGAATTATTTTCTAGTTAGAAAACAATTGCCTCCCTTAATGTGTGTAACCAACACCCATGTTCCTTTAAATCAATGGCTCTGCCAGGCCAGTGTGACTTAGTGGTTAAACATTGATCCATGAACCAAGAGGTTACCGGTTCTATTCCTGGTCAAGGCACATGCCCCGGGTGAGGGCTTAATCCCTAGTACCGGGCTTGCAGGAAGCAGCTGATTGATGTTCTCGCTCATCAATGTTTTATCTCTCTATCCCACTTCCTTCCTGTCTCTCTAAAACAAACAAACAAAAAAACATATTTAAAAATAAAATAAATCATCGGGTCTTTGCGTCAATAAAGGGGGAAGAAACCAAATAGTTATTGGCAACACCATACATATAATATGTCAATTCAGAATCAACCAATGACTGCAAACTTGAGGGAATTTTAGAAGACAAAACAAAACATTAGGATATTAGAAGATAAAACATAATAACATTGGATATATTATGGAAGAAGTGATGAGATGTGGAAAATATAATTAATATATAAACTAAAATGAAGATATAATAAGATAGGACTCTCAATGGCACTTTGTATTTTCAGATAATTATATAAGAAAAAAGTAGGCCAAAGAGGTATTATCTCCTTTTTATCAAAAGAGAAAAATAAGATTCAAAGCCATTAATATTCTTAAGATAAATAAAATCTGTGAAGAATTAGTTCTATCTTGTTAATGTTCAAGTTTGAAAATGAAAATAGAGAAATGGAATAGACTGCCTTGTATTATGGATAGACCATGGAATGTGGAATAAAATAAATTAATTTCAAATTTCATTTTGCTACTTAGCCACTGTGTGGCATTTTCATAGTAACAACTCTAAGTCTCACTTTCCTTTCTGTAAAATAATGCCTTTTCACAGAATTACTGTGAAGATGTGATGATCACTACCAAAATGAAAACAATGAAGCACATGATAGGTGCTCAGGAAAAAATCTATTACCTTTTTGTACTTATCTCTTACAGGAAGCAGAGATGTAAGTGTGCGAATTCCTGCCACAAACATTTCAGGAACTTGCACACCTCTTACTATTCTCTGCAATTCTTTGTTTGACTTTCAGAAACCCCGTTGCAAAATCAGTTATCCTCTTATTCATATCAATAAGGGGTTTTTATGGAACAAAGTTTTTTATGACTGCAAACTATGAGAACTTGCATACTTCGGATTAGAAAATAAAATGAGTTTTTATATTTATCATTACTCATTTGTCGTAAGTGTTCTTTGTCTGTTAGTCTCCATTAAACTCGGATGTCTTTGCACGCCCATGTTTTATCTTACTCATCTTTTCATACTGTACTATGTCTAATTCTGTGCCTAATGCTTATTAAAATAAGTTGACTTAATAACAGTACTTTATGCATATTGGTATAATTATATTAATGATTCATTTTTTTCTCATAATGTTAGGTTCATATTCTGCTGTGCTTTGAGAAGCAAGAAAAGAAAGGGAGCCAAGTGGTTAATTTTTATAAAACCTAGTATGAGAAGACAAAATAAATCTAATAATTATAATTAGAATACCTAATATTATTTCGCTCCAGCTATATGCCAGACCTGTGTTACCTGCTTTTTATGGGTTACCTGACTAAATCCTCACAACAATTCAATAAGATAGGCACTGTTGTTACCCTCATTCTACAGATGAGAAAACTGAAGTTGAGAGAAGTTTAACAACCAGCCCAAAGACATGCAACTCATTCAATTCACTGTATACCAGAGCCTGCAAAACTTGCACATTGCTATATACAGCTATTAAATTCGTGTAGCTATTATTGACTCCCACTCAGTAAGTCAGAACTAAATGCAGTAGACAAAATCACGTAAGCAACATGATAGAACAACTACTGCGACATTGGGTTGCTATTTATTTTCAGGTTCCCAAAGATAATATCTATATTTTTACTCTGACAATTATAAATAATAATCTATTATTGGAGTTAACATATAGAGATAGAAATCACAGATCAGTAGATGAAATATAAAATGAAATGGGATAAAAAGTTGTGAAATCCAGGTATACACTATTGTATTTCTTAGCATGTTTATTCATAGGTTATATAGTATCCTTAAGTTTCTAAATTCATAGAAGTATTCTTAGAAATAATTAAGAGCTGGTTATATATTTTTGGTTGATTTATAATATTTTTAAATTCTTCATAAGCTGACTTTTAAAAAACAAGTATCAAAAAGTGGCTAATGATGGAAAATAACTTCTTTCCAGAGAAAGCATAATAAAATGTTAAACAAATATGAGACATACTAGGAGCCCGGTGCACAATATATTGTGTACTCAGGCGGGGGGGGGGGGTGTCCCTTCAGCCTGGCCTGTGCCCTCTCACAGTCTGGGACCCTGCCCTCCCCCGGAACCCGCCCCCTGCCCCTCCCACCCACCCCGGGCCACCACCTTCCCCACCCACCTCATCGCCTGTGCCGCACCCGCTTCCGTGGCTGCTGGCCTCCATCTTGGCTGAGTTAATTTGCATATAGCCACTCTGATTGGCTGGTGGGTGTGGCTTGGTTGGTGGGTGTGGCCTAGGTGTCCCAGAGAAATGGTTAATTTCAATATTACGCTTTTATTAGAGTAGATTTTTCCAATTTTTTTGAGAATGTATCAGGTTAACATTGGTTTAACAAAATCATACAGGTTTCAACAAAACATCATCTGCACAATGCATGATGCATCCCTTGCCCTAAGCAAAGTCCCTTTCTGTTCCCATTTTCCCTCACTTTGCCCACCTCCGCCTCCCCCACATGTCGCTTTCTCTCTGGCTATCACCATCCCGTTGTCTCTGTCTATGTGTTTTATTTATATTTGGCTTAATCCTTTTACCCATTTCACCCAGCCCCCCACACCCCTCCTCTCTGGCAGCTGCCAGTCTGTTCCATGTATTCATGCCTCCATTTCTGTTTTCTCTGTCAGCTTATCTTGTTCATTGGATTCCACATATAATGTGATTATATGGTATTTATTTTTCTCTGACTGGGAATGGACAAGTTCTAGGAGTATTCATTTCTTTAAGCCTTTGCACTCCTATCAGTTGATATAATGGAAAGTCCATACTGTGGCTTTCTAATCAATAACATCAGTGTTTTCATTCTTTTATATATTAGCTTGATTGGGAAACAAAATGAGAAGAAAGGTTTTCTAATTATACATTTTTAAAGAATTCTTTTTTTAAAAATATATTTTATTGATTTTTTACAGAGAGGAAGGGAGAGAGACAGAGTCAGAAGCATTGATGAGAGAGAAGCATTGATCAGCTGCCTTTTGCACACCCCCTGCCAGGGATGTGCCTGCAACCAAGGTACATGCCTTTTGACCGGAATCGAACCTGGGACCCTTGAGTCCGCAGGCCGACGCTTTATCCACTGAGCCAAACCAGTCAGGGCCATTTTTAAAGAATTCTTAACAGTACATGCAAGATTTTACATACAGGCATAAACCAGTCCCTTTTTTTCTATGTCCTAGTTGTCCTATTTCCTTATTTTACAAACATGAAAATCAATATTTTTAATTCAAATTTTTGGGTGGGTTTGTTAAGCTAGTTAGAAGTTGGCCACTTAAATCAGTGAGTGTTCATTTTCTTTTAGTGGGTCCTGATCTTAGGAAGGAATTAAAGACAATTCTCAAGTTGCTGGCTTCATAGTAAGAAGAATGACATTTCCAAAATAAATAGAGAGGTGAAGAAAGAATAATACACATTTGTAATTTTGGAAGAGAAACAGTGATTATAATACTTATCTCAAAATAACTCCATAGAATCAATTGAAGGTTAATAAGTTTCTGTAGCTACTTACCAAGAAAAATTTTCATTAACAATACTCATCTCTGTGGGTGTTAAAAAGAATCAGGCATGAGTGCATTGCACTTATCACATGTTGAGAATTAGATGTACTTGTATTTATGACTATTTTTCCCCTCTGAACCATTAGCCCCAATCTCCCTTGAAATAAAAGATTCAGATAAAACAGTGAAATAATAGCATAGATTATGAATTATTTTATCTTCTTTGAATTGTGTTTTGTTGCTTTAATTTATCTTTATTGTTGAAAGTATTACAGATGTCCCCCCTTTTCCTCCACCTGGCTCCTACCCTCCCCCCAGCCTTCTGGAATTGTGTTTTAATATTTAACATAACTTTAAATATGTATCTGATATCCTTACTACTTTTTGTAAGCTACCTATTCTAGGTTTGCTGCTGTGATATAAGAAACTGGTCCAGACAATCACATTTTTAAATTATTTTGTATGTTGTTTAGCTGCAAATGTGTTTATGTGAAAATGATACTAAAGTAATAGAATGCTTTTTTACCATGATAACTGTGTCTAATAATGGCACTTACTCACCTGCGAAGTTATTGATGCATTGCAACCAGGAGAAGAAGACTCTAATAATAAAATCTATTCATTATAATGTCCTAGCAGGTTTTTGCTCAGTGGATAGAGCATCCACCTTCAGACCAAAGCATCCCTGGTCTGATTCCAGTCAAGGGCATGCACCTTGGTTGCAGGCTCCTCTCTAGCCTGGGCCTTTCTTGGGGTACATCCAGGAGGCAGCCAATTGATGTGTTTCTCTCACATCGATGTTTCTCTCTGTCTTTCCCTTTCCTACTCTCAAAAAAAATCAATAAAAATGTCATTGGGTTTAACAAGAAAAAAATCTGTTAATTATAGTGGTGTTTTAAATGAAAGTAAAAACTAGTCTTTTAATAAAGCTAGAAGTGGATGCTTAACTATGGCATGCATTGAATTAAATTTAATGCCAAGCATCGTAAACCAAAAGTGGGTACAGGAGGCTTGGTTCATGGTTTCTATTTTGCCACTATCCACCTTTGTGACTTTGAATATCTCTCTGAAATCCTAAGGAGGTTGCAATAGCTATTTTCTACTCTATTCTATATCTTGCCTCTCATAATTATACTTTCCTTGACAAATAACTCTTTATATATTCTTGATTCCATGAAGTACTTTGCTATATTATCATCTGTTTTTCTTATATAAACAAGTTATATCTTTGTGATAATATGAAATATTCCTTTTGCTAAAATTTTATATATGTAAAATGAACCATACTAAATTATTTACATATCCCCAGACTCTTAGTCTTAAGTTATAAACTATAAATAGCATATCATGTATTTAGTTATAGAATGGGTAATCATATTGCATATAGATTATATTTACTTATATAATGCTATACTTCTGAAGGAATTCAAATGAGCATGAGAAAAAATGTAAATTACAATTAGAAGGGTCTCACCGATAATGCCTCTAATGAACTTAGGGGAGAATGTTAATAGTTCATGGTACTGAAATAGTTCGTAAGTAACAATGACCACAATAATTATTTGTAAAAATGAGAAAGTCTTTCTGAATCTCTGTCATAATATGTGGCCTGTTGAGTGAATGAGTGCATGAGAGGGCAGTGCAAAGTGATCTTTAAAAAATATTATTCATAATACCTATTCAGTTATTTTACTTACCCTTTGAGAGGTTCTAGCAATTATTTGGTTATAAGTTCATGTGTTGATGTTGTTTTCTACTCTCTATAAAAATTTGAGCTTTATTGATTATTATTTCTTTTCTAGAAATCTCTATTGTGCTTTAAAAAATTATGAGACTTATAAATTAGATGTATCTAGCAGACTGAACCACAGATTTCAAGAAAGGGATAAAATAGTGTAAAATGAGAAAAAAATGGCCTGTGTAGAATGACATAGACTTAGTGTGTGTGTGTGTGTGTGTGTGTGTGTGTGTGTGTGTGTGTGAGATTGATGTTGATATAATTATGTATTTAAATAAACTAAGTAAAATAACTTTAGGGTAGAAAGATGAGTTTTAAAAAATGCTGTGAATAAGTAAACATGTTTTAAGTCCAAAGCACAATGGATATCACATATGTTTGCCTAAAAAATACTAAATTTGTCTCTTCTTTGAAATGAAACTAGAAACCCAGCCAAGAGAACATATTAAACTTGGGTTTAAGTAGGTAAAACCATTTAACATATTTTAACACTTAATGTAAAAACTTCTGAAAATTACATTTATGTGTCTAGCCTACTTTTCCCAGACCAATTTTTTCGTATTGTTCAATACAGGTCCTCCTTCCAAAGTAAGCCCTGTTCTGTAGTACTTAGGTATGCTGAAGTATATGTAGGACTTATGAAGTTTCTAGAATAGATTATTCTATTTGTAAGTATGATCTGACAAATCTTTACTGTGGTAATTTTATGTAATGAAATTTATAATTTCCCCAATATAATTTCCTTCCAATGTTATCGCGGCAAAGCAGTTCTGCAATCAGTTGATTCATTGTAACCTACTTTTAAGATGTGTGATTATTTACCACCTTAATGATATTTCACTCAAATCATTGTATATAGTCTTAAGAGCAAACTTCTTATCTGAAAAAAAAAATGGTTTCTTAAAGAGGCTGCATAAATCAAGCTTGAATATTTTATAATGTGAATTTTATGGGTCTGTTACAAAAAGCAACTGAACACCTCTTACTAAGGCCATGAAAGGAAATAGGAACAGTTTATACGTCTAAATCCATATTTATATCTGTACTTTAATGACCTTTGATTTTGATAGAGAGGCAACATTGAAAATACTGACTTCATCCACAATTGTGTCTAATGATTTATCCAAAATTTATCATCTCAAGTAGTAAATTCACTTCTAAACTACCACTGTTCTTGGTCATTCAATTCTTCTTTGTCAAAAAGTTGGATGAGTTTCTTATTCAAAATGCATGGTTGTCTTCCTTAGTCATATTTTTATTTTACTTTTTTATTCAAGGCAATGGGAATAAATTGATAACCTGCCATTTTAGAGGCAAAATCCAATCATATGAGAAATCAAAACCTCATAGCTCAAGTCCATTTTTTCTTCTTCTTGCCTCTGATTTCATAATTGGGATGGAGAATTTATATCTGAAATTTAATATGAGTGATTTAAACTAACATAGTTATGTCTACTGAACTTTTCCTGCATAATGAGACATGCCTGTGAACAAAGCACTTTGGGGAAGTGGATAGTAAAATTTTCACATCACATGTTCTGGGGTCACTGCTTCCTCAAATTGAATCTGAGTGCTCCAATGCCTCTCATGCTATAGAATAGTGAAGCAAGAAAAGTTAACTGAAATTTCCAATATACCACTGAGAGAAAGCCTTTTCCTTTTATCTAGTAATATTTTTATATTGTTTACAAGTAATGAGTCTTTTTCACTGTTATTGTTACCTTTCTTAAATGCTCTTTAACTTTTCATTATTGTTTCTTATAACTTACACTCAATGAATTAGCTAGTAATTATCTTTACAGTTCTTCACATTTTCTTCAATCCAATGCAATCATTTTAGAAAAGGTGTGATCTAATTTTGGTCTTGCTCAAAATCTTTGTTTAGATCCTACTTTTATAGGGGTACATTCATATTTATCTTAGTTATTTCTAGATTTTTCACCGTCTGTAGAATCTCTTATGAATCTCCCATTGGTTTTCCATTAAACATTTCCAAAAATCTTCTATTCTCAATAAACTTAACACTGAATTTCTTCTCAGTTATTAAAGCAACTTTCTCCACCAAGGTAAAGGCCTTTAATACTCACTTGATCAACTTTGCCTTTCATGGCTATACTTCACCTCCATCCTTCCTTATTTTCCAATTCATACTTTTTTTCACTAATGCCCTAGTCCTCTTCTGCTATTATTACCTGTGTAATAATCTCACTCTCTTTATATTTAGAAATAATGTCAAGTTTTCACATCCTAAGGGAGATTTCAGCAAACCCTGATGGATTCTTATAGTTGTTTTTATTTTTCTGTCAATATTTTTCCTTTACTTCAAAACGTCCTTGCTAAAATAATCTGTCTTCTGCCAAATTTTCCTCACCACTTATTCCTTATTGTCAGACTCCTGCCTTGCTTTGAAATTGTTCTCATAGTATCAGTGGTGACTTCAAATCATCACATACACCCAACCATCATTTTCAAAACAGTCAACATTGATTGTGGTTTCCTTCTGCTTAAAACTCTTCCTTGTGTACTTCTGCAGCTCCTTTATAATATACTACTCTTCAGGACATGTCTGTACAGCAACAGATACCTCCAAATTGCATTAATTTTTAACAAACAGAGGTGGCAGGACTCTGCTATACATAGTCATCAAGCTATCCAGGTGATGGAAACGTAATAATCATATAGCTACATCACCTGGAACACACAGAAATATTATTGTTGGTTCAGGGGAAGAAACACTAGAGGTTGACTGCTATATTTTTATGCTGCAAACCAGGAAAATCACATATCACTTCTCCCATAGCCCATTATCCAGAACAAGTCATGTGATCCTTCTAGAAGGAGAAGTTTGGGAAAGCACAAGGAATGTTTGTTGAGCTCCCCTCTTTCTGCCACACCAGTCTGCTCAGTATTTTTCCATGTGATTGTTCTTCCTTTAGCTACTCCTTAAATGCAGGCCTTTTTCATGGTTTTCCCCTTGACTCTTATTCATAACTTAAATAACTTAGCTATCACTTCTGTGGAGTAGATTTCACCTCTATATACCTGACTTTATCTCTCTCTTCAATATTTAGCTGCTGGGTGTATATAACTTCCCCCTTCTTCAGTAAATTGTGATTAATGGAACAATTCTTATCCTAGACACCACTATTTAAATGCCAAATAATTACTTCAATGTTACACTTTTCTTGTATTTTTATTGTCTACAACAAATGTCCACTTTACTCTCTTTTTTAAATTTCCACTGTTCCAACATAACTCAAGGACTTATTACTACATCTATTACTGTTACTACTACTATTCAACCACTATTTAGCAAGAATCCCAAATATGCTATCATTTATTAAAAATCTCTTGATATCTTTTTGTTTTACAAGACAATGCCAGCTTAATCACCCTAAATATTATATATATATATATATATATATATATATATATATATATATATATTCTATGTTGCGTTATTTTTTTAATTGGAAAGCCCATGAACAGTGGAGTTGTTGAAACAATTTCATTTTACTTTGGAGCAAATATAAAAGACATGATT
The DNA here is from genome assembly GCA_004026665.1 of Murina feae. NCBI lineage: Eukaryota > Metazoa > Chordata > Mammalia > Chiroptera > Vespertilionidae > Murina > Murina feae. The sequence goes on from PVJC01001514.1 coordinate 84,673, forward strand.
TGATGTTGTACATTTAAAGAAAAGCACTTTTAGTAGGAAGACAAAAATTAAATAAGAATAGTTTCTAGCAATGGTGGACATTGCACAATAGAACAAGAAAGGATCAAAGAGTTGTTGATTATGTACCTTTTTACCCCCATCTATTCACTTTATTTTGATTGAAAGCAATTGCCATTCAGCAAATACAGTAGTTTTTTTAAATCATTTCTTATAGTAGGTCTGTTGCCGAAGAGGCTTGCCTCTTAAATGTTTCTAGTATTTATTTAGATGTGGATTCATTTGATTTTCTGTATTATTGCTTTACCCATAAAATATGCAATAATTAGGGAAAATTACTATGTAAGTAAATATAAATAGCTTCATAACATTAAATATAGATATAAAATATGTGTGTGCATATATATTAGTACATTATATTTTATTGCTTTGTTGAATAATGAGATGTGACACTCCAGTTTGCTTTGGTAAGGATTCAGCTAGCAAAAGCCCCACTTTAAAAGCTTTTCAGTTACAGCCTCATTAGAAGGAAGTTATATAGTTACCATGTTTACAGACCTGGGCTGTTTTTAGTATCTTCCAAATGTGAGTAGTTCATGGAACTTAAATGCAATTTTCTTGCATTTTATAAGTGTAAGTTACAGTTAGAGCATAAAATATCGCCTATAGCTAAGTTATTTATAAAATAACAGGAATGCAACTTTAATGCAAATTGGACTTTTTTCAATTTAACATTTTAATTTTGAAGGTCACACTCATAAAGACCATGGAGGCTTCTGAATTTTTTAGAGCATAATTGAATTGTCTGGGTCGTGGGGGGTGGAGTGGGGGTTGAAATACCACCTGTGTCATCTAACTCATCACATCACACAAAAGTTTGTCATCATAGAAACAAAACTTTTTGTAAGTATGCTTTTTTTCCCAAATTAGCTGTACTGTTCTGTGTAAGGCACACTTTATTGAGGATTGTTGTGTAAACTAAGTGGATCCTTAGTTTTCTCAAGAGTAACTCATCTGCTAACTGTTGTCTTCTAGGGATCGAAATGCTGCTTCTTAGAGCTGCAGGGTCAGCATGGCATTTTCAGTGTGAGCCTTAGGAATACATAAGAGGTGAAAGAATAGATGGGCGGATAGATAGATGGCTATTGAAACTATGTAAATAGCTAACCTTTATTTAAAATAGCAACATAATATGTTGTTAAAACTCAATAAATCCATTAACACAAAAATAGGCTGTTGCTGCCCTAGTTGGTCTGGCTCAATGGATAGAGCATTGGCCTGGGGACTGAAGGGTCCCGGGTTTGATTCTGGCCAAGGGCACATACCTGGGTTTTGGGCTCAATCCCCAGTAGGGAGTGTGCAGGAGGCAGCCAATCAATGATTCTCTCTCATCATTGATGTTTCTATCTCTCTCGCCCTCTCCCTTCCTCTCTAAAATCAATAACATATATTTTTTAAAAAAAATAGGCCATTGGGAGGCAATGGCTTGAGTTAGGTCATGAGAATGGGGCTCTCCTGCGATGATGTCGGTGGCATCCTTATAACAGAGAGAGGACGTCCGAGCTTTCTCTGCAGGTGCACAGAGGAGATGCCATGGAGGCACACAGAGCAGCTGGCCATCTGCAAGGCGGGAGAAGCCGACTTTTTCAGCACCTTGATGATGGGCTTCTAGCCTTTAGAACTGTGAGAAAAGTGAATTCTGTTGTTCGAGGCACCCAGTCCGCAGTATTTTGTTGTGGCAGCACAGGTAGTCTAATAAGCAAACACTTGGTGGTAAAGTCTAGGCTCATTTTGTCCTCAGGAGATGAAGTTCCATGTTATGAAGCACACAGTAGTTTTAACTAATAAACAGGTCATTGGGAGCTGTTTCTATGTGTGTGTGATGGGAACCAGGCGGTGCTCCTTCCACACCTGGAGCATAGCAGTAAATCACACTTAAAATTAACGTGGCTACAGTAAGTCAGATTTACTGTTTACTGAAGTGACTGAGTTCTAGAAGAATATCAAACTTCAAACTCTGCAGTCTCCTGAACAAATACGTAGGAAAGGTCTTGTGCTGGTGTTTTATATGAGCAGAGGTCTAATGAGTTAATGGTTTGGGGTGATTGTAATAATTTTTTAAAAAAGGAAGAAGTACTGAAATCAGATAAAATCAAATTTAAGTAAAAATAAGGATATCCATGGACTAGTACATAGTTTTCTGCAAGGACTAGTACAGAAACTTTCCTTGTGGATGTTTTAAAATTACGTACTGATTTGGTTTCAAGTAACACAGTTGGGCCCTTGATGATGACTATAGTTCCACCTGTGTTCCTTTACTCCTCAAAAATAGAGAATTTGCCAGAAAGAACATGTAAGTGTATTTTACCCTTAGAAGAGAATCAAAGTGTTTTATTTTTAGCATCATAGTATTTAAATTTAAGTCTTCTTTCTTGGCAATGCCAAGATTACTATTGATGCTTTACTTTTATGTCAGTGGCCATGCAGTACTAAATATAGGAATATTATTCACTAAAATTCAATTGTATACTGCTATATATCTACATCAAAATATTTACTTTTCCATTTTTTAAAATCATGTTAGCTAAAAGTATTTAATGATCTATTGGCAGAAGACAAAATGAACTTGCATGTATAATATTTAAAAGTGATATCTAAGTTTTAGTTTTTCACCTGTAAAATAGTTTAGATGCTAACTACATCAGTGAGAATTAGTTTGGTGATAAAAATCAAAGTTATCTAATCTAATAAAAGTGTAATATTGAAATTGACCATTTCTACGGGATGCCTAAGCCATGCCCACCAGCCAATCAGAGTGGCTGTATGCAAATTAACCCAGCCAAGATGGAGGCCAGCAGTCCCAGAGGTGGGTGCAGTGCAGGCGTCTGGGTGAGCAGGGTGTGCAGGGCGGGTGACAGGCCGGGGTGTGTGTGAGTGGGCGGGCCGATGGGCTGGGTGGCGGGTGGTGTGTGGGGTGGGCGGGGCGCTATGGGTGGGTGGCAGGCCACAGGTTGGTAGGGTTCAGGCCTGGCTGAGGGACCCCCTAGTGCACAATATATTGTGCATTGGGCTCCTAGTCTTGTATAAATGGCCAAATAATTATACAAAATTAGCAAAATATTAGACCTGTAAGGAGAAATGTTTTCACGAAGTTTGCTTACCAAGCCCACTTTCATATTATGTGTACTATTGAAGAAGAAAATTCATGACTGTAAAGAGTTTTATTCATTTATAGTGTTTTTATATCATCCATCTGTTTATATATATATGTTAATTTATTTTCATGAAACAATTACTCTTTTGCCTTTTCCATTTAAGAAGAAAAAAACATCATAATCTCAAAAATTTTACAATTTCTAACTAGTGAACAGGACAAGTCCTTCAGCATCTCACCACATTTAAGAAATGAAATACATGAAAATATACAATGCATTTTTACTAGGTTAGAAAAAGTATCTTCAGCCTAATTGGACAATAAACCATTATGATCCAAGGATATGATCAATCAAGTTCTATCCAGTTGTTTGATTTGCCATGGTCATAGATAGATTTTCTGAAGGAAATGTTCTACATTCATGTTCTTTTTTAAAAATATATTTTATTGATTTTTCACAGAAAGGAAGAGAGAAGGATAGAGAGCTAGAAACATTGGTGAGAGAGAAACATCGATCAGCTGCCTCCTGCATACTCCCCACTGGGGATATGCCCACAACCAAGGTACATGCCCTTGACGGGAATCAAACCTGGGATCCTTGAGTCCACAGGCCGACGCTTTATTCACTGAGCCAAACCGATTAGGGCCATTCATGTTCTTTTTGTTAAAAGATTGATTATGCAACCATTTACAGGACACTTGCTATGCAGCAGCATTTAAAACTCTGAAGTTCACATTTGATTCTACAGTACAGAAAAATAGTAGCGGAAGGATTATAATCAACGTTTTTAAAACCAGGAGTCAAAATATGCCCCACTTTAAACCAAGAGAGCAGATTATAATTTCAATGCAAAGAGCACACAGAAAGAGACATGGGAGTATTAGACAAATTACCTATATTCTTGATTTTTTAAATCATTTTCAGGATAATTCTAATGATCTCAGACATCTTTCTGTAGCATTCATGACATTATTCCCCTAACAATTAGTCAACTCATGATATATATATATATATATATATATATATATATATATATATATATATATATTTCATGGATTTCTCAGGCCAGCCATTCTCTGGTCTTAGTGAAATTCTCATGCTAATCTCTGAACTGAAGCTTATAAGAATCTTCACACTCTTTGGGTCTTTTGTAAAATATGAAATGGGAAAGTTTAGGGACACAGAAAACAACAACAACCATCTAGCATATTTCTTCAGTAATTAAAAATATCTGAACTCAAATAAAGGCTCAGTTTACCTTTTTCTGTTAAACCATTTATTATGTCTTTGTCTGAAAAGAGAAATTGATGTCTGAATTGGACCATGGAAGAACCACAAGCCCATGTGATAGAGGAAAATAATGAGGCACAACTGAGTATCTTGGTGGTCTTTCCTTAGCCATCCGTATCCTATATAATAAAAGCCTAATATGCAAATTGTCTCCTCAACTTGGAGTTTGACCAGGAGTTTGATCAGGGGGCAGAGGCAGGGCCAGCTGCAGCAGTGGTGGCAGGTGGCAGGAGGCGGGGGGATGGGAGGCCCTTCCCACAGCAACAGCAGGTGGCTGCTAGGGACCCTACATGTGCATGAATTTCATGCACTGGGCCTCTAGTTATCAAATAATCTGAATAGTTTTATAATAATGGTTAATAGTTAAACTTAGTGTGGGTGTCAGATATAATAGCTATTTTTCATATATTACTAAATCCCTACAACAACACTAAGAGAAAGATACTGTTATAATCCCAATCATACAGGAACAGAGTGAGGTTAAATAACTTCTTAATATCTGTTAGCTAGTAGATGATGATGGTGATAGTGGTAATGGTTGTTGTTGTATGGGGGGTAGAGTCTTTACATTTAACCATTATATAATACCACTTTTCAGATAAGGAGGTGTGTCATTTAACTCGATTTTTAGAATCCTTTTGTAGTACATACATTTAGCAAATCATTAAATTTTACACTTTAAATTTATTGCAATTTAATTTTTTTCAGTTATACCTCAATAAAGTATTTTAAGAGAAAAAAAGCACAAAAAACAACCACCACCAAAACCCTAAAACAACCTATGCAAGCCTTAATACAATTTTATTTTACCTGGATATTCAATATAAAATGTCTAAAAATATTTACCTAGTATTATGGACTTGTTGAAGATATGTTAAATGAAAACTATTTTTATACATGAATCTATTATATTTCTAGATGAATTAAACTCTAAAAATATCAGGAAATATAATTAACGGGGTATTTAGTGACTGTGTTTATGAGTTCTGATCTATATAAAAACTATATTTTAATGTACTATGTTATATTAGGTCACATTTGTTTTAACTTTGTTTTATATAAAATTAAAACAAAGCTGGACAAAACTTGATAGCTACCATTAAAATTTTACTGAAATACTATACTAATAAAATGAGTTATTCATGCAGTAAGATCTATATCGAAGTTTTTATGTAGTGAAATACTATAGAATAATTTTTTGCTTCATTACATTATCTGCTCAAGTTTTATTTAGTCAAGGCCTGGGGTCTCCATAAACCAAAGAATGGAATAAAGGAGGCATTTGCCTTTATAGGAACATTTAAAATGAAATGAAGTTCAGGTTCACCTTGAAACATCAAACATCATTTCTAATTATTTAGTGTTTTTCATCCTTAATTGGAAAATTGATCATAAAAGACTTTGTATTTGAAGTGTAAAGAAATGTGTTCCACAGAGAAAAGAAAAGTACTACAAACTGGACCTGAGACCTTGTGAAAGTCTTAGCAAGATGCTTACTCATACTTTAAGAATCATATATGTTGGATCAAAGCTTAAAGAAAAAGCAATGTCTATAATCCATTATTTTAATCTATGTAAATAAAAATGTAAATGTTCAATTGTTCAAAATCTCAAATATCCAAAAATTCTTCACCGATTGCTTTGAAATTTTGACACAACGTTGCATTCGAATACATGCATGTTTTTATATACCTACATTATATAGATGTCACATCTGTGACAGGTAAAAACATGCTTTTTAAAAAAAACAATGCCATCTGTTGGAGATAAAAGCAATACACACTACGAACTTAACAATATTATTCAGTCTAACATTCAAAGCCAGGCAGTCAAATACAAGTCCGTCGACACGGTTGTGGAAGCAGATGAACCGGTTAATTATTCAACAGAATTTTGTAATTCAGTCTATCTGCCAGGGATGCCACCGCACATACTGCCATTGAAAATCAACATGCCAATTATCATGTTGCGAAATATCAACCAGAGCGGGGCTGGCTGTCGGGCCGGGGCTGGGCTGGGGCTTGGGCTGTGGCAGCCACCATGGTCCCCCGATCACTGGCAGCTGAGGGCTCATGGGAAGTGTGGTGGGCAAGGGCAGGGGAGCTTCCTCACCTCCTTTTTTTAAAAAAAAATATATTTTATTGATTTTTTACAGAGAGGAAGGGAGAGAGATAGAGTCAGAAACACCGATGAGAGAGAAACATTGATCAGCTGCCTCCTGCACACCCCCTACTGGGGATGTTCCTGCAACCAAGGTACATGCCCTTGACCAGAATCGAACCTGGGACCCTTCAGTCTGTAGGCCGATGCTCTATCCACTGAGCCAAATTGGTCAGGGCCTCAGCTCCCTTTTCCTCTGGCTTTCGGGAGGCTTGACAAGGAGCCCTGCAGGCGGGAGTTGGGAGTGGCCGGGATGCTTTGGGTGCAGGGCGTGGGGTGCAGGGCACAGGCTGCCAGTGGAGAGTGGGGGTGCAGGCCAGCTCTGGGGGGCCTGGGCTGCAGAGGCGCACATGTGCGAGGCCAGACCAGCTGGACAGGGTGGGGGTGGTGGCACACCAGGGGCAGCGTCCGGGAGGGCACATTGTATACCCACAAGCATTGTGCAATTAAACATTAGAAACGTGAGCTTTCTCTTTTCTTTCTTTTCCATTTAACCAGACTGAGCCACGGCAACGTGTGGCCGGATACAGCTAGTTATTAAATACTAGGGGCCCGGTGCACAAAAATTTGTGCACTCGGGGTGGAGGGAGTCTCTCAGCCCGGCCTGTGCCCTCTCACAGTCTGGGACCCCTCAGTGGATATCCTATGATGGCCCCAGTCTGCCAGGCGCCTTTTGTGTGTGTGTGTGTGTGTGTGTGTGTGTGTGTGTGGCCACTGGGGACCTGCCCCCAGCCACATCTGAGGCTCGGAGCAGTCCTCCTGTGTGTGTCTACCTGCCAGGGGCCTGCCCCCAGGCACACCATGGAGGCTTGGAGCAGGCACCCCCTCTATGTTGATCTCTCAAACTCTTGCCCTCCCCAGCATGTTGTTCTCTTTTTTGAGCTGTGGCCAGGGCTGGGTGCTGCCTGCCTCCCAAGCTTGCCTACTGCCCATCTTCCTCCAGCCACCAGAAAGCAGGGAAAACCCCACCTCGTGGTCAGGCCAGCCTTTTCCTGCTCCCTGATCCCCGGAAGGGGTCTGGGGAGCCGCCAAGCAGGACCCCAGCCCCCAAGAGCTTGCTTTCCCGCTCCCCAGTGGCCCCCAAAGGGCCTGGGGAGCCGCCAAGCAGGCCACCGACTCTTTCCCACTCACCGGTCCCCTGCTGCCTTCCTTTCCCACTTCCCGGTG